>PVHY01007048.1:0-70070 GCA_004024945.1 Uropsilus gracilis
CCCCCCCCCCCCAAGGATTGTGACAGTTGGGAAAGGGAGGAATGGGATGATGGTATCTAATAAGTGGAGACCCGGCAAGTTGCTTTACATCCTACAAAGTGCAGCCCAGTCTTCTCAACCAAGAACCGAGTGGCCTAAAATGTCCACAGTGCTGAGGCTGAGAAACACTGAGCTACAGGTAAGCAGCTCCACTGTGCCCTTCACAGCCAGAAACCAAGCTGACTGATCTGCACAGGCTGTTTGATGCTTCTCCAGGCTACAGGCTATCCCAGGCTTCAGGGGATCTAAATTTAACTTCAGCTATTGAAAACTAGTTCAGAGTCTTTACTAGATCCTGATTTTGTTCAAAATGAAAAGCTCGGATATTCAAGAAATTTCAAATAGAACTGTGCCAAATAGGAGTATAACTTTCTTTATTCTATATTTCACATTCTCCTGCAGAGGACTGAAAACCCTAAAAGTGAACACATTCAATACCTTTGTATTCTAAAGGCACCTAATATTTACCCTTAGCTTTTTTGCCAAAAAAATTTTAAGGGGGGGAGGGGGAGCGGAGATCAAAATACTCATTACAATGCAAGTTCTTAATTCAGGAAGACACAGCATTCATAGACTTTTCAGGAAATTGAAATAATGCTCTTGACTGTCAGGTAAAAAAAAGTGGGATATGACATTCTCCAATATGGCTCCAATACGACATTCTCCAATATGACATTCTCCAAAGTGGGATACGACATTCTCCAATATGAAGAACAGGCTTCAATGTGTGTGTGTGTGCTCTTCCTTCTCCTCTGTTCTCCCAACTTGGCATTTGAGATCAGCTATTGGCATCTTTTCCAATCTACAGTGTTCAAAGCCTCACATCAGTGAGACCTGAGCTGAAAAGTCATTTGGAAATGAGAATATCCTCGTGGGGGAAAGATAGGTGGATAGTAATAACACTGAGACAGATCTTACTGGAAATAAAGCAAATAGGTAGTTGACTGATAGAAGTGACAAATGATACAGAAGCAGTTACATCCTAGCTACAGGTGAACAATTTCATTTTCTAAAAGCCTGGTCAAAATGTCTGTGTTTGGGCTCCACAAACATTTGACCTGATGGTGAGCGGGTGAAAATGAAGTAAGCAAGCCAATGGATTTTCAAAATGGTCAGGAAGATTTGAGTCAATGAGACAAGTTTTGCTCTGACAAAAGCTATTTTTTTTTCCTCTGTGATAGGAATGTGTCACTTCATTTTACAGGAGAAAGAGCTACCCTTTAACTTGACTCTGACAAGAGGGTCTATCCTGACCCCTAGCAGGATCCATCTTCACCTCTTCTGGTCATCCCCATTCTGATGGATGAGAAAGACCATCCTTCTGTCACAGACAAGGCCCAGGGACTGGAGTTCCTTGCTTGAACAGTCCCAAGCACAAATGTGTATATATGCCTGTCCTCAGATCTGTTCTTTATTCCCAAGGAGACCTTAGGGCTGACAAGGAAGCAAAAGGCACTTAATAGAAAGGGGGGTAGGAATGTGGATATACAATTCAGAGTGCTCACATGCAAGACCAGGATCTGATGGTGTAGGACAGAGTAAAGAGGCAGGAAGAGGGGAAAAGCCAAGGCCTGGGGTCATAGGTCAGCTCTCCAAATAAATATGAATCTAGCCTTCAGGATCTTTAAGGAGAGAATTTTTAAGGAGGGTAGCAAGAACACTTATATATAAGGACAGAAATATTTATCTGACATATGACAGCATCTATTATACCCCTTGTTGCCATCCCCGTATATGTGGGGGGTTGTTTTTACCCTACTACTCACCCCTCTTCTCTCCCTTCCTTAGCTTTGACCTAATCCAGTCTAATGGAGATAGCATTGCTCTTCAGCCCACCTTGTTTCAACTCTGTTTCTCCGCTTCTTGGAGTTTACGTGACATGATTCCAATTTGTTGCTTATACTTCATCTACAGTCTGCTCTCTGAAAATCCGCTAAGCAGTCCTTTGTCCACTGACTTCTCTAACTAGCTTTTAACTCCTGAAACTGACAAACTCATGAGTTCTGAACCTAACTTACTTTTCCCACCCTTTTCTGCCTGGTCTAGTGATGTGCAGCTTCTGATCCCCTTCAACTCCTCTTATAAAAGTTGACTAATTCCAGGCCCTTTGTTTTTTCTGGCTTCATCTATTGTGACTCCTTGCCAATTTCTTGCAATCTTCATCTGCTTCTCCACTCCACTCATTTCTGGCTGCTACTCCAGTCTCATTCTTCAGCAACTTCAATTGTTTTTCCTTGTGAGCATTTCCCTCCTCCCTTTGCTTCTTACAACTTTTTAGGAAATAGAAAATTATTTTATTCCAATTTTGGCATCCTCCCTTCATTTGCCTCCAGGTTAGTGACACTCCAACCCATTGGAGGGGGACTATTACAAGAACAATAAATTTTTTTTCACTCCAAGACTGACTAGTTTACAACTGGCTTTTTAAACTGGAGAAGTGCCATATTCACCAGTGATTTTCCCATCATTGCTTTCATTTCCTCTCAACAACATGTTCTTTTTTTTTTTTTTTTTTTTTTCATTAACACAAGTCACCAAACAACTTCATAAAGTAGCTGGAAAAATACCAAAACTAAGGTCATTTACATATCTAAATTCATGTTCCTGAAATGACAGAGCAACTCTCTTGCTCTTTGTGTTAATGCGTGTTATTTTATGGATAAGAATGCTGTACATTCAGCTTGATAAGATGACTTCAGACTTTTTGAAAAGTCATCTTGGGATTTTAAGACTAACTATGCTGAAAAGAACCTTAGAGATTATCCAGTCCCAATTCCTTATGTTACAAATTGGGAGACTTGATACATGAATTTACTGGTCTGATAAATGAATAATAACTATTATTTAGCTTCTTTAGTAAAGAACATAGTACTCAAAGCAAATCTGTCCTATAGGAAATATACTATTTTTTTTTTTTTTTTTGGAACTTTGGAAATATTTAAGTGGAAGCTAGAATAAGGAAATGATGCCTATTATTCCTGTCACTTAGACATTGCTAAAGACCCAGTGGGACAAAAACTAATTTAGTAATATGAGAAAGAAAACCAAGAAGATAGTTTTTAAGCTCCATAATATGGGAAACTGACAGACTTGAACCACATGAAAAAGCAAAATTTTATATTAGAAATGACAACCTAAAGTTTGCAGATGTGTGGGAGATAGGAAGATACTTAGATTCTGTGTGGAGACAAGAGATGTACTCCCACAATATGTCAATATGTTTCAAATACCCAAGAGAAAAATGAACTAAACATTAACATAGTTGACATTCAGAACAAGAAACTCAAATGGACCATAAATGTAAAAGAACATGCTCACCTTTATTTCTTATTGAGATTCCATCACCATTTACTTTCTCACCCATATGTTTGCTTGTTCATTTGCTTTTTCTTCCCTCGCCTCTATTTTGTTTATGATTCAATGATTCCTACCCTAAAATTGCAGGACTAAAATGCAAAGACCATATTCTTAATCTAATTTTTCCCTAAGTTTTTTAATTGCCAGGGAGGTTTTTTGAATGCCTTCACTCTTTTACAGGTTAAGATCTCAAAGTAGTCGTCGCTTCTTAGAATGCAGGATCAAGGACACTGCCCCCTTTCATCATGTGATTTTTACACCTCAATAAATGAAGCCAGTAACACCCAGAACACATAATTAATGTGTTTTCCAACCACATTCTAACAATCTTTAGCCTTCTCTATAACCAAAGATGATAGATCTGATATTTATTTTGACACTGCACAACATAGATGACCATTTTGCGAACCTCCAATCAAAACTTCCTTGCCACCCACCACCTGCTCAACCAGTGACACATTTTAGGCTTCATTATAGCAACATCCTTCCTCCAATACCAAGGTTTGTACAATGACCAATACAATCTTATCAAATTAACCTGTGGCACCATGACAGGGGTACCTCTCACACAATGTGGCCTGTGAGTTTCTCAACTCTCAACAGCAAGTCTCAGCTCTCCAGTTTCCTGAGTGCTACAGTCTGACACATAGCCCTGCCTAGAGAGAGCCTCAGCAGGTAAAGAGGCAGAGTTAGAAGCCACACTCTGGCTCAGTAGTAAAGTCATTTCTGTCCACAGGTCATAGGTCACCAATTTCAAGATCCCACCACTTGCACAGGGACCAGGAAATATGAGGGAGGAGATGACTATCTGTGAGTGTTCATGATGCCCTCATGGCCTTGACAGCCAATGCTCTCCTAACTCACCCAAAAGAGGATAACAGACTCTTTCAACTTTTACACATATAATAGCTATATTTGTTTGCAGGTCTGCCATGCCAAAGTATCACAGGCTAAGTGATTTAAACAGCAGAAATTAATTTCCGACAGTGCAGAAGGCCAACAGTTCAAAATCAAAGTGTCAGCAGGTTTATTTTCTCCTCTCGCCCTGGCTTGGAGATAGTCACCTTCATGCTGTGTCCTTAATATGACCTTTCTTCTGTGCATGCACCCCATGTGTTTCTTCCTCTTCTCATAAGGGTACTTGTTTAATTAGGGCTCCAGCCTCTATATTTCACTTATCCTTAATCACCTCTTTAAAAGCTCTAACCCCAGATACAGTCACGTGGAGGGTATAATGGCTAGAACGACAATGTGAATTTTGGCAAGACATTATTCAGTTCATAACAATATCACAATAATCAGTATAATATCTTAGCTATCATGTGAAAGGAAAATAAAATGAAGTAAATTTATGATGAGTATGTTTTTCAGTGTGTGAATTCTTGAGTATCACTACAACGCATCTACTTGAAAGCTTGCATCCACTTATCATGAAAACATTTTTATTTAAAACAAATAAGATGATCACAAGCTAACTGGAATAGAAGGAAAAGAAAAGCACTGACATGAGTAGTACTATAATAAAACCTATTAAGTAATAGTAGGTCAGAATGGTTTGTATAAAAGGAAAATAGCATTGAAGTAGGGATAAATGTCAAGAGTTATGACATACGGTCAAAGTGGAAAAAAATAAAATATTAGCACAAATGAGCTAGCCCATGTTTGTGAATGTGGTGTTAAGATAAACCTTTTTTTAGGACCTGGAATGAAGTAGCAGAGAGTATTATTCCTCCTATAATCTCCTGTTGTACTGAAGCACACATGTAATCTTTGAATTCACAAACACCTTAGAAATCATAGTAATTGGTAGGTGAAGGACAATAGACTATCTTTTAAAGAAAAAGAAGTAGTTGAACACAAAAGATTAAAGATAATAAATATCCTAGGCTTCTGAAGACAGTATATTCAAGAAAAATCCAGTTATATAATAAAATTTTGTGAGCAAAACTATTAATTTGTGGAATAGACTCTTCGTTTATATCAATTTAAATGGAAGTATCACCCGAATGAGTGTCTTTCTAAAATGTTTAAAGTCATTTAACATTCTCCATACTTGAGGACATTAACTATAGCTGGCTGCCATCTACTAAATATTAGAAACTCTCCCTTCCTACCTAATACAAAATTATAATGATAAATTTTCAAAATGTCCCCTAGGGGGCAGAATAGTTCTGTGGAGAGTCACTGTTGCATCACTGGCTATCACCTTGGCTCGCTAAGATCTCTTTCTCTTTCCATTATTCCTGTTACAGGCCATCCTTAGTTATTCTTTTTCCTAAAAATTTCAGAAAGAAACTTGGGCCTTAATCCTCAGTGCCCTCTAATTCACCTCATGCTTATTTCAGACTTTTTAAAATATAAATCTGAACTTCTGGTCAAAATGGTATATGATTTCACATAGAAGACCAAACTTCCATTTTCTACTTTCTCTCCAAAAGCAAAGATATAATACAAGAAAATAAATAAACACAGAGTCATGCTCATATTTAAATGATCCCAAAATGAAGTGCGTGGAATCCAAGCAAAAAAGTGCGAAAATGTAAGCAGTGGCTCTCAAATATAAAAGAAGGTAGAGAATTTTTACTTTCAGTAAAAATCACTGAACTGGACATTCCCCAGTCATTTAGAGGACAGAGAGCAAACAGAGCTATAGTGTCTATCCTGATTCTCTTTCATGGGGTATCCCATTCATTAAGTTAAATTCATTCATTCATTAAATTCAGTACTATCCCCTCAGTGGAATCTTCAGGGAAGAAGCTACAAACTAGACCAAATTTCTTACTGTTCAGGAAACTGACCTGCAATATCTTTTCAAAAAAAAAAAATTCTAATCTTCCTATGTGAGGTTATTTTTCAATGAAGAGCACTGTTGGAACCAATTTTCAATCTATCATAGACTAAGAGGTGAGAAGATGTTGAGGCCAGGTATAAAGTAGAAAGGAAGCACAAGAAACTTCTACACATGAACTTACAAATTAAAATTCTATTGCTTATATCATAGAGAATGACCATGTTAATTAAATATCTAAGAAATGGAAAAACTTAATTCTAAATAAATGCAAAAATAAAAAACTTCTAGAAAAATGTTCTTAAAGTTCACAAAAGATTTTTTAAAAGAATAGTATCCAAAAAAGCCAAAATGACACTGTATAACACAAAGCAAGAAGCTACATATGGATTTTTTTTTTCAAATGAGAGCATGAAATGGTGCAGAAGAATGGAAGAATGCAGAGAAAGAGAAACAATACTTGGTAATCCTATAAATCAAAACTTTAAGCACAATTTTATAAACTTATAGTAATATATATCATTGCCAAAGAAATTTACAAACTGGAAAAGAATACAGAAAAAATGAGTCAGAATCTGTGTAAAGAAAGTTTTTTTTTTTTTAACATGCAAAAAAGAGTCCTGGAAGAGTATGCTAACCTGTGACTAATCAGAGTTCAACACATGAAGAATAGTGACAATGAACAAGAACAAACAGCTGAAGATATTATGTTTGTGGTTTTGCTGAATTGCAGACAAACATAATCCTTATAAACTATGTGAACAATTACTCTTGAGGAGCAAAGATAAAAATGGATGCACATCTGGTATAAAGTCAGACAAAAAAACCAGTTTAACAGGAAGATTCACAAAACAGTCAATTTTACATGAGCACTTAGTATGTGCCAATAGGAGTGATAGTAATCAGCCAGTTGTTTTCAGCTTTGAGAGTTTAGCAACAGTTCTAGTAAAAGAACTCTCGCTCACACTCACACATATGTGATGGGGATATTAGAGGCAGTAAGAACAAATTACACTATCACTTTCCTTATAGCCTTCATGTATCATTACAGGAGTGTTATAAAAACTTAATGAAATAGCCATTCTAAATTTGTTACATAAATAAATCCCTTTGATCTAATTAAGAAAATATCTCCATTTTCAACTGACAATGAAATGGAGGGCATGACATCTAGACATAACTGAGAGACTGGCAGAAGAACACTTTAACTATACTGAAAGGATAAAAACCACTTTGTTTAGAGAGACGATTTATATGGAGAAAGATTAAGTTCTAATTAAAATAGAGCACCAAATGATTTATTAATGATGAAAGGAAATTCAGCCAAATATCTTAGAAGGAAAAAAAAAGCCATAGTAACATCTATACCTGGAAATGGTTACTTGGCTTCAGGACTGGAAAATGAGTAACAGGCTTCCCAAACATAGAAGAATTTTATAGGGAAGGGGAGAAATTAGCCAAATACTAGAATACAGAGTAGACCAGCAAGCAAAGTTAGAAAACTAGATATAAGCTATTACCCTAAAAATAATTTTTTTTGTATAACCCAAATTAAAATTTCTTTCATCAGTCATAACAGTAGAGAAAGGTCTAGCATCATACTTCTATATTTCACAGAGCTTGGATTTCTAGTTGAAAGTAATGCAAAAAAGATTGCTTCCTTCAGAGACATGGAGGAATGGCATCTGGAGGGAGCAGTCACATCTGGAGTAGAAATGGGAGAGTGAGGACTGTTGTCTATGTAAGGAGGAGATACAGAAGAGGCTAGTGGAGACTGAGAATTACTAGGTCAGAATCTGTGCTGGCACATCAGGAGAGATACCTGTCTCTCCCCAACTGGGTCCCAGGCTTTCCCTCAACCTCACCAGCGCCAGAGAATATAGCCTGCACACCAAGGGCGGCTGGTGATTGGCTTTAGCAGTGGAGAGGACCACTTATCCATGCCCCAGGCAATGTCCAGGCTCCTAGACTTGTCTGCTTGGTCTGAGAGAATCCAAAGAATTAATCTCTAGAAATCTATTCCTACAGCAGGAAAGTGGAGAGCTGCTGAATATAAAATCAACAAGCAAAAGTAGCCTTTCTTTTGTTATTAATAACCAATTAGAATGTGACAGTATTGCCTAGCAACAAAATCTAAAATATATCCAAAATAGAATTAAATAGATATGCAAGATATTTATGGAGCATTTGGAAGCCATTATTGAAGACCTGAATAAAAAAAAAATAGTGATGCTGTATTTATGGATGCTAAGAATCACAATCTGAAAAATGTCTCCACATATGTAAATTTAATGTAGTTCCATTGTAAATTCCAACAGAGTTTCTCATACAATGTAAACTGATCCTAAGTTTATATTAAAAAAAATCAAAGGTGGGAGAAAAACAAAGAAAATTATTCAAGAACAAGAACTAAAAACAGATATGAAGATATTTTAAAGCTATATCAAGAAAGCATTGGTCAGGGAAACGCTAGTAGAACAGGAACAGAACAGAGTGCAGAAACAAGCACAGAAATGTATGACATGCCCTGTGATAAAAGTGTCATGGCAAATAATTCGACAAACAGTTTTAAGAAAATTAGAGAAAAAAAATGAACCATGCAATTAGTTTATGCTACACACCAAAATAAATCCCAAAGGATAAAAGTCAAAATGTCAAAAATAAAGTTTTTAAATAATTAAAAAAGAATATATTTTATGACCTTGTTTTTTTTTAAAAAAAGAACTCTCTAAGCAAAACACAAATTATACAAATCATAAAAGGAGTTATTAATACATTTGACATTTGCAAAAACTACAGCACAACAAAGGATAAGAACTAAAGAAAGATATTTGCACATATTACTGAAAAGGATATAGCATCCACAATAAATAAAAGATGTCCTCAAAACCAAATTTAAAATATGAGTCACAAAATAGGAAATCTAAAAAAATGGGAAGTCTAAATGACAGACATGTGAAAAATTGATCAAACTGATCAACAATCAGAAGAACACAAATTAAGACTGTAGAACACCATTTCTCACCCACCAAATTAATGAAAATGTCAACACTGACAGTACTAAACTTTAAAGAAAATACATTGAGAAGCAATCATCGAAATGTAATACTGGTACAAACACCTTGAGGAGCAATGTGGCAATATATAAATTGGCAAGCACACCTTGTGCATTAATTATCACCACAATAAAGTTGCCTAAAATATCAGCCCAGCCGGGTGCGGTGGCATGTGCTATAATCCCAGCTCTGGGAGGCTGAGGATAGGGATCGCTTGAGTCCGCGGGTTTGGGACTACCCTGGGAAACATAGCGAGACCTAGTCTCAGGAAAAAAAAAAAAAAACAACCCAACAGTCCATGGGGTAAAACATTATTCTTAAACTCACAGTCCAATGGGAGACTAGGTGAATATCACAGTAAAATCACGTAGTGGCTGCCTATGTGGCAGTTTACCTGAATCAACTAAAACTGTATCAACAAAAACAAATGTCTAACATAATGAGAAGGTAAATACACAAGTCATCAAAGTATGACACTTTATATAATACCATTTATATTTAATGAAATTTTTATTTTAAGCCAAATATAGCAGAGAAAATAAATTTTCATGACCCTGTGTGTTTATTACAACAGCCTGTCAGACAAGTAGATTAGCTGACCTAGAAGCATTACTTCCAGAAAAGTTTTGAGAAAGCCCATGGGAATACGATGGTTTCAAATTCCACATGTAGTCCCCAGTTAGTCTACAACGTATTTCATGTCACTCCTTTCGGCATCTGCACAGGAACTTATAAGCAGCCAACAGTCTGTTTGCATTTATAAAAACCTAAGTAATAGTTTGAGGTTGTGTTGGGAAAATTCAGAGTCAATAAATTACAGCCCCGCTGTACTTATGTCATGGTCTCCAGATGATTGCACTGGCCTGAGGTGCCCATTTATGGTCCAACTGTACAACAGACGCATGAGAAAACACCACAGGCCTAAAAATAGCCAAACTGCTACATGTATTCTTATGACACAGCCACCACGGCTGGAAGAGTCAACCATGTTGCCAAAAGAAGACCACTTGGGTTGAGTCAAGAACTGGGTGTGCCCAGCAGTTCCAGGCTCCTACCACATAGGAAGCTGTCCTTGACTTTAAAAAACAATGTGTTAGGAGTTAGCCGAATCCCAACCACAGACTGAAATGCAGAGGCAGAGCTCAGATTCCTAGTAATGGAGACAAGGCTACAGGAGAAGAAACTGAGTTCTGACCAGCTTTTAAGGTAGGACATGGAGCACAGGGATCCAGGCACTCAGGCATATAAGTCTGTTGACCAACCATCCCTTCCTCAGGGTCACTGCATGTCAATCTCTGTACGGGGGGATCTGACCATAAAGACCTGCTCTCTTTCCATCTGAAGCAAAGAAGGCCTGCACTTGCATTTGCTGTTAAAATGACTGAAAGTCTGTAAGCTAATGGAAAAAGAAATTATTATCTATAAACAAAGAGAAATAAACGAGGGTTGTAAAAAAGAGTCAAGTATTTTGCCTTTGCAATTTTGGTATTACTGATTTCTTATTATAAGATGTTAATTTATTGTTAATTTAGGATTCTATAATTTCTTTTAAATAAGCATTAATACAATTGCTCCATTATCAGTTTACAATTGTGTAAACCAAGACTTAGAGAAAGTTAGTGATTCATACAATATGTGTCATATTAGTGTTAAAATCAATGGTAGAATTTAGATGTTTCAATAAGCGCTTTGGCTTTATGTGACACCTTCTGATAAAGACCTTTACTATAAATGCAACACACTCGGTTGGAGGTGGCCAGGACTGCAGAGAACGTAGTTTAAATGTTAAAAGTTAGTGGAAAAAAACTACTTGATCTATAAATTTTACAAGTTGCTTTTAAGATTTATTTTCATAATACTCTATTTGAGAACAACAAATATGCCTTTGTTCTGCCAATTACATTTATGTTTGAATGCTAATAATCCCAAGTAATGGGAAAAGCATAGAACCAATATTTTTTTTCAACAAATATATGCTTTATTATTATTTTTTTTTTACATCATTTCAATCCCTGCGGGTCACCAGTCACCTCCCCTCCCCACCCGCTCCAGCTGGTCCCCTCTCTCCCCTTGTGTAGTTTCATTTGGTTGACCATATATTAGTGAAACCATTTGGTTTCTGTCCCTTTCTATCTGTCTCGTTTCTGCTAGAATGATTTCTTCTAGGTACATCCAGGTGTCTATAAATTCATCAAATTTGTCATTTTTAATTGATGAGTAATACTCCATTGTGTATACATACCACATCTTTTTCATCCACTCATCTGTTCTGGGGCATTTGGGTTGTTTCCATGTCCTTGCAATTATAAATAGTGCTGCAATAAACATCCGAGCACAGGTGTCCTTTTGTACCCACATTGAGGTCTCCTTGGGTAGATTCCCAGAAGTGCGACTGCTGGGTCAAATGGTAATTCCATTTTCATGAGTTTGAGGGTCCTCCATACTGCTTTCCATAGTGGCTGAATGAGTTTACATTCCCACCAGCAGTGTAAGAGTGTCATAGAGGCAATATTATAGCAACATAATAACTGATAGCTTTGATTTTATAAGCAGACATAACCATATCAAAGCAAAGTTCATTAAAAATCTTTGTTTCTTCTAAAACTGTCTTGAAAATGTCAGAAACAAGTTTAGCTTGTTTGTCTTAGCATCTAGCTGGGACTGTGCTTCATGTTCTCCTGTCTTGTCCTTTCTGGGTCACATTAACCTTCCCACCATAATACTGTACTTTCCTGGTACTTTCCGTGCTGCCTGCAGTCAACAACCACTGCATTCAAGGAATTCTAGCTATATTGTAGGCTCTGCTCTCAGCAATAACTATTGATTCAAGATGCTCATTTCTGAAGCCAGAGGGAAAAAAGACAACAGATGATTTCACTCATATATGGGATATAGACAGCCAAAACAAAGAATTGACAAAACTAAACCAAAAGGACATAGAGATTTGACTCTAGAATTAAGACTACTGGGGGAGGTATAGGAGTAACAGGACCAATCAGATATAGTAAAGGACTATGGGTGCACTGGTAGTGAGTGTGGCATGGTGATGTACATCTAAGAACTATGACTCTGTGCCTCCTAAACCATACACAGTGTTGTTAGCCAATATCGCCTCAACAGTGAAAAAGGATTTCATTTACACTTACCTTTTTATTTTTACCTTAATCCATTTATTCTTACAAATTTACCTAATAGTATTTCTTGATTGACAATATCCACAAAAATACAATTACATTTTTCTTTCATTCAATATGAGTCCAAATTAAATGGGGATACTGCAGATGACTAGTATAGACACCTTGACTCAGGGGCCAGAGGTGGGGTATGCAGCGAGCAAGAGACAAAATCAGGGGAGAATGGGTATGGACAACAAGTGGGAAACTTGACGAGGAAATAAATTTCAGCATCAGAGTTTAGTACCAGGAAATATAATCGACATACATGGAGAAAGGGCTATCTGGCAGCAATTACACCAGAGATTTAAGAGGAAAATATAAAGAATGATGATGATTGTCTGTGTTGGCCAGCTACTCAATATACATTTGTACCTTCCTTTCCTTCCTCACAAATTTATGGGGGAAAACAAGGGGTGAAGAAAAGGAAAGAGGAAGATGAAGAGGAAAAAGAGGGGAGAGAAAGGAAAGAAAGATGTGTTATTTCAATGTCAATGTTCCCACAGAAATGTTTTTATTATCTAGCTCCCATGTAGCTTGGAATGGTTGTGGCATAGTTCTGTCTGTGGAAAAACTACATTAAAAGCTCCCATTCTTCCCCTTTCTTATAGTCACGTAGTTTGCAAGGTATATATGCTGTGCTTTCCAGTTCTGCCTTGAGGCTCAACTTTGTGACTTAATTTGTCCAATAGAATGACTCATGTCAACTCTTAGGCCTTTGACTCAGGAGTCTTTGAACAATTCTGCTTGAACCTCTGCTCTGTACAAGATTGCTCTCTAGTTCCAGGAGGAAGAAAAGAAACTGATGATACAAAGCTCCCCTGCAAGAGTGTCTCCACCATGCCCAGCTAGAATGATACCTCCAGCTCATATGGAGATGCATGAATAAACTCAGCAGATCCACATAAATGAGTCAGGCCCTAGCCAACAGAATCCACGGCATCAGCTATGGAGAGACAGAGAAAGTTTTTGCTTCCCTAAAACAACCACCCTTCATTTACTATTAATATTATTATTATTATTATTATTATTATTATTATTATTAGAAACTAGGTCTTGCTATGTTGCTCAGGGGTGTCTCAAACCCATGGACTCAAGTGATCCCTAGCCTCAGTCTCCCAGGTAGCTGGGATTACAGGTGCATACCACCATGCCTGGTTACCTCCATTTCCCCCCTCTCCCTACTGAATATGAAATTATAATGTTATCTTGTTTCAAGTTCATGTAATAAACGTTAGGATAATGGGTAAAAAAAATAGAGCCCTGAATCTTCAATGGCATCTTTAACCATGTAACCATCACTATTAGAGATATGTGAGATGAAATAAAAATTCCTATTTTTAAGTCACTGTATTCAGAACTCCTGAATATGTGAACAAAATGATCTTTGATTCAAAAATCAAAGTATGACTCACTTTCTAGAGGTGGGCATAAGGTAGAAATAATAAGTCTGGCCAGTGAGATCAGAGCCAAGTCAGGAGACTCGGAAGCAGAGCTGACCTTACAAAAGGCCACTGAGCGATCTTAGAATTCACCATTTCCAGTCTGTGGTAGTGGGGTTGAGTCCAGAGGAAGAGGTTGAGTGGGAATGTTAAAATTCAACAGAGACTTAGACTCACTCTCAGTTACACTGACATTATGAGGTTGAATTTGATTCATTGGTCACATGTTTTTGGTAACTAGACTTTTCATGGCTTTGAGCTTTCCATTTCCTTTAAAGCAATCACTCTTCTTTTTCTAATATTCTTCCTTTCCCTATGTACTTTTGATATTTTACCTCTTTGAATCAGCAGGGCTTTCCTGACATTCCTTTTTTAGCTACCCATTCTGCCAGCCATCAAACACATTTCTTAGTACTAGGAGGCATATACTCTTACAAATGGGATTTAATTTTTAAAAGTAACGCAGAAATGGCTCAGCATGTTTTTTATGATAAATTGTAAAGGAGGCATATAATATGGTAACCAAAGAAAAATATATTTTTTCCTAAAACCAGATGAAAATTCACATAAAATCTTTCTACAGTTTATATAGCTCAAAGGAATTATTATGAGTACCTTAAAGCAATTTTGAGAAATCACCTATGTGATATGAAAATTTGAAAATACAAGTCCAATAAGAAGAATTAACTGGGAAACTGCACAATGTAATACCTGCCTGTCCCCTTTACCAACATATTTCCTGAAATGGGTTTGTCCTGAGTTACAGAACAATTATCTGAGACCTCTAGATGCTATAGCCAGAGAATTTAGTAATATGCCTTAAAATAGAGTTAATACACAAAGAAAACATAGGCTTGACCGCTCTGTCCTTTTATGACTGTTCAAACCTAGTACTAGGGGGTAAGTTTATCGAATATTCTCTGTGTTGGCATCTGAATTACTGATGAATTAAATCAAAACAGCAGGAAAAGAAACGGCAAAAATCCAACAAATTCTGTCTTGGGACACTGGGCTCTTTGAGGACAACAGTATGACATATAGAGGTTAAGTAAATTGAATGTCATTTTTATACACTTAAATGAATGTATTGATTAAATTTCTCTGGATGCAGGCAAAGGAAACTGACTTGCTAACTTGAGGAGGGGTGAGAAATTTAGTGGAAGTCCAAAGGAAAGCTCAAAAAATCAAAAGGAAAAGCTATGAAACAAGACTTCAGGAAGTATTTTAACCTGGAAACTCTAAGGGTCATAGTAGCACTAATTAGAAGCTGTGTCTTGAGTAATAAATCAGTCTCAACTGGGTTTTTTTCCAGGAAGAGTTTCAGATACCTAAAAGAAGACTAAGTTACAAGCAAAGGGTGTGAAGCTGTTCCCCCAAGAGAATTTAAGGGCCCTTACAAAGGAACAGGTCATGAATGTTGGACAAATTCAAAAAGTCTTCACCTAAATGATAATACTACAAAGTTTCTGGTTCCTCTTCCCTTAGACCAAGAAACTATCAAGAGAGAATAAGTGTTACAAAGCCACCCAGGATCAAACAGTTTACATTGTATTCAACAGACTCTTCCATTTTAGTCCTCCTAATGTAAAGGGCAGAAAGTAGGAAGTAAAATATAAGAAAGTTTGTGCTATTTAAATTAGGATAACCCACCCCTAGAGAACAGGGGACTGAAAATTACATTTTACAATTGTTCCCCTTTGATAGTAAAATATTAATTTTTAAAACTTTCATCATTTAGACATAGATGGCCACCTAACTTTCACTTTGGAAACCATTAGTTTTATTATCACTTGTATAAGACTACTTTTGATCCTTTATTTTTCATAAGTGCAAGCTAAACTATACAATGGGTTACATATTATAAAAGCAAAGTATTTAACTAACTAATTGGAAAGAAATGCAGGGCTTAGTACAATTAGAATCAATTAATGATTGTTTAATATTCTTGTGGACCCAAGTACTTCCATATAATAATAGAATTCAAGCACAATCATGTATTAAAAGCTAAGTCAATTAATCATGTTTATGGTAATGATTTAAATGCCAAAAGTATTAGCATGACCTTTCATTTATAAAGAACTGTTGGCATTTTGAAAAGGAACAGTATAGAGAGTACTTTTCTGTACATACATCAAAACTCATTTGAGTTTATCTTTCACTGATACCCTTTACCTCACATTTCACATTAGAAAAAGCAAATATTTAAAGAGGAATTTAAGCATTTTCCCAAGTGAAAAAATCATATTAACATTCAAAGCTCTTCTGAATATGTACTTATCTTTTTGTATCTGAAGTATGAGTCTCAACTATAGCATAATCTGAAACTAATACATAAAAACTAACTTTCAAGACAGAGACAAATCTACCAGAAGCCTATTTTTTTAAGAAATTCTTGATCATCCAACAGAGGCAAAAATGAAGTAGAACTGAGTAGGACTGCAGCAGACATGATTCTAATATAGCTCTGAAAGTATCCTTCCCTAATTCTTGAACCTATTTGAATATCAGCTAGCACATCATGGTTACATTCTCTTAAAAGGTAAAAGGTCTTGCAGAAGTAAAGTCAATGATCAGTCAGCTCAGTTCATCAAAATGAAGATTGTCCACTTGGCCCTAATCTAACCACATGGATGCTTTCAAGATAGAGAAGCTGGCAGAAGCAGAGAGCACCAAAGACTAAGATCATTCACGGGTGATGGGAGAACCTCAGTGTAGACAATGATGTCATATATTTATATGTATATAATATATACATGTATACATATACATATATACAGGCATAAGTGCAATCAATAAAAAATAAAATAAAAATAAAGATAGAAAAGCTGGTCTGGCTCATGGTAGAAGAGGAAATCAGAGTTTTGAAGAACAAGTAAATTTAAAACACCACTTCTGTAAAGATAAATGGGACCACATACAAGGTCTGCATGGTGACCTCTAAAAATGAGTATCAACTGTAGTCACCAAGGAAACATAGATCTCAATGCTGCAGTCATTGGAAATTTAATTCTGCCAATAACCTGAATGGTCTTGGAAGTAGTTTCTTCCTCAGATCTTCCAGATAAGAGTGAAATCTGCCTGACACTTGTTTCATCCTGTAAGACCTACACCAGAGACACATTCCAGACTGCCCTGACTTCCAATTTACAGCCCAGAGGGAAAAAATGAGTGGTGTTTTAAGTAACAAAGTCGCCACAGTTTATTCTGCAGCAACAGAAACTTATCTGGAGACCTAAAATGAGTGATTTATTTTTCTTAATGAAAGGGAATCACAACTGCTTTCAACTCCTGTGAGTATTGTGGAGAAGAGGATATTTTCAGTAAGGTAGCTGAAGTCCCCATTGCATAATCTAGACAATGATATATTTAGACAAAAATGTTGAACGGCACTTAATTTCCTCTAAAATAATCCAGAGCAAAAAGTTAGGGGTGAGATAAAAGTACCACAATTTTGGTAATTGCTGAATATATGCTTAACATTTCCATATGATAACATATGTTTCCTTTTTATAGCATATATGTTTAAATACACATCGTGTGACAAATAATATGAATTTAGAATTTCCAAAGAAAAAGCAGAGGGAAAAAAATGCCACAGGACCAAAAATAATAAGGAGGATAAATATGATTGAATTGCCAAAAAACAAAAAGAAAAAACCATAACCCAAATCAGGAAAAAGAGTCCTGGTACAAATAGAAGGAAAGGTGAAGTTTCTCCAAGCTTCCCAAGTGTAAACTAGCTCAAAAAAAAAAAAAAAAAAAAAAAACCTCGGCCATTGACTGGGAAACAATCGAGGCAGCAGTCACTCAGTTGGTTACATGCCAGCCAAGTCCAACCCCTCCTTCTTGGTTTCCTTCCTGGGACAATGAACTGTAGAGTTTAGTGCCTTGAGGTAAGAAAGGGCAGAAACCCAGATGACTACCAACAGCCAGGAGGAAGACAAAAATATTCTAATTTTCAACCAAGTATGCCTTGCACTATGCACTACTTTCACCCCATTATTACTCAAGACGGCCTGAAATAAGCAACATGGTACTCATATTTACAAGGAAGGGAAAAAATTCCAGCTACAAAGATAATAGTTACTCTTAAAGAAAATCAAGATGATTAAAATGAATAATCCCAAAAGAGTAGAATGGGAGTGAAATAGAGCCAAAATAGGGGATCTACTCATGGTCTTTGGGATTTTCTCCTGTGTGCTCACAATTGCAAGACACCACACACAATCAGGGAGCAACAATGAAGCTTATTTACAAAGGAACATTGGAAGAAAGAGTCCCTAAGGTCACAAACACACAAAGGTCCCCAAAGTGTGCAACAGTCCAAACCTAAAGCTGTTCAGGCAAAACAGTGCTGTCCCTCTGATAAACATCAGAAATTGGGGGCACACTGGCAAGCAATGGACCAGGATCCAACTAACCTGTGGTAGCCAGGGTAATCACAGGATGGGCCAAGGCAGCACCAGAACAGCTTGTCTCCTAAATCAAAAGTCTGTCTCTCCTGAAGCCCTTCCAAGTAAGTCACACCTTCTCAAATCACTGAAGCCTGCCCAAGCAGTGTCCCTGTCAAACTAAGAGCCCCTCAAAACCTTTCCCTCCAACAAACTAAGTGACCAGCCTCTTCTGCAGCTTCTGCTTATACACCTGTCAAACCTGATTGGTCAAATTACCTAAGCAGCTGTTTCTAATAATTGATTGATGCTGGCACAATTAAGCCTAAATGGTGCCAGTGTGAGCTTTGATCTCTTTTTAAGACTCTAATCCAATTTTTTAAATCAAAACCCAGGTAGTGCATCCACCTGACCTGCTCTATCTCATGTAGGAGCTGGGTAGTTAAACTCTGCTGTTTCTGAATGGCAATGACCAGGTTCAAACCTGACCTGAGTGTGTCCAGATCTGTGTAGTGGGTATTTTCCTTTTCTTTCTGAAACCTGCCTGTGCTGTGGTCAGTTATCAAGCATGGATACTATGTTGTAGTACAGGCTGATCAGTTCAGTTGGGGGTCCTAGAACCTTTAGAGAACTCTGACAAGTTCTGCTCTCATAGAAAGCAGTTCAAGATGGTAGTCTCATTTCACCCACTTAAGAAACAAACAAAAAAAATCTGTAAATATATGCAGTGTAAGCTCCCCAGGCCAATATGGGTAAGTTATTTATTGGTTCTAGGTGCTAGAAAAGAATGTCAGAACCCTTGGGGGGATTATAAATGCTTTAATGCTCTCAAGGAAACAGGTACATGGGTACACCACGCAGGGAAGCTGAGTCAACTGTATGGCAAGCAGGCAAGCTAGCCAACAGGGGCAGGAGGGCTGGGAGGCAGGCAAGTCTCATAATCCCCTAATTTAATTAGTTCATACAGATGCTGATTTATAATCCTACATACCTGATATATGTGTATTATTATAATGTGATATTACTTCAAAAAATTTTATTTTGAAAAGAATAGAAATGCGAACATCAGTAATGAATCATGACTATAATTGATAGAAGCATATCAAATATATAAAAATCTATTTGTTCATAATAAATTCCAGAATTTTATCTCTAATAACTTTTTAAGGTTGTCAGGACATTAATTTATTTTGAAAGCCATGATTGGTGAAATAATTAATATTTTTCATATCTTTTCTGTACAAATTACTCAAGGTAATTTAAAGTTGATTAGAAAAAGCTCTCCTATATAAAATACATACCTATTTGAATGGCTAAAATGCAGAATGATGTACAAATGTCAACTTTGTAAGACAGTTTGGTGATTTAATACGAAACTGAATATATTGTTACCACTTGATGCAGCAATCATGCTTCTTGGCATTCACCCAAAAAAGTTGGGTAATATTATGTCCACACAAAATCTGCATATGGATGTTCCTGGCAATTTTACTCATAATTGCTAAAATTTGAAAGCAATTAAGGTGAACAGGTAAATAGTACTAAATAAGATGAATGAAGTCATGCAAACACATAGAGGATATGTGAATGCATATTACCATGGAAAGAAACCTCTTAAAAAGCTCGAGATGGCACTATTCCAATTACAGTCTAAAAAAGACAAAACTATGGAGACACTACAAGATCAGGGCTTGTCAGTTGTTAAAAGGGAGGAAGGCAGAATACAAGGAATTCTTATAACACCTAAAATATTCTGTATTATTCTGTATGATACCCTTATATTTTGGATGCACTGTAATGTATCCATATAATCTAGACAAACCCATTAAATGTTTATTAAGAATAACATCTCAATCAGCTATAGTTGATTAAGATGTGTAAGTTCATGCCTGGTAATGTATTCCAGTCGATGAGTAGGGAGAGCTATTCTTTACAAGGGTAGACAGTAGGCTACACTTGGGAAATTTCTGTACATTCCTCTCAGTTTTGTTATAAACACAAGACTGTTAAAAAATAAAGTTTTTTATAAATCATTGCATGTTTGACTTCTTGCTTTAAAAATTAAAACTTTTGAAAACTTTAAGGATCCCTAGAGAAAATGGAACTCATGTACCACTTCCAAACTATGGCTGAAGTAAAGAAGAAATGACTGGTCAACTTGAAGAAAATTAGAAAAGGAAGCACCAAAGACTAAGAAGTATGGTAGATAGAACATAAAGTATGATGAGGTGAAAAGAAAAAAATCACCAGCAATTAAAAAAAAAACTGAATGATTTAAAATTACCTCTTACTTTCAGATGTCTTTCAATTTTAAATCTAGCTTCAGTGAGTAATGAAAGATTCATTTAAACAAAATGACCCAAAATATATAAGATAGTAGATGAAAAAATGTAAACATCAAACAAAAATAAATCTAATGTTAGTAATTACAGCAAAAAAACAGATTTCAAAACATTAAGGAAAAATGGAGATTTCAAATTCATTAAAGAAATAATGTACCATGAGGAAAAAAAGTTTTAGATATATTTTCAAAATATGTAAAATATTAACAAATTAATGAGATCATAATCATGTGAGAAAAGTTTGAGTTCTCTCAACCAGAAAACATACATTCTTTCAAAAACAAATAGAACATTTGTAAAATGTAATCAAATATTTCATTTTTATGTTCTATAAAAATGAAATTAAAGATCCTTTTATTAAAGTGAAATTATTATACAGGTATATGTGTCTTTATAATTATAAGTGAATAAGTCATTACCATAATTATGTTTATATAATTTTGTAAAATTTTTGGTCATAATTATAGCCTGGTTTATTGAAGAGTAAACTTATGCATGCTTGTCATAAAACTTTATTATTGTATAGGAGAGTCTATATAAAAATAAAATAATGTGAATGACTAGAAATAGAACCTCTTACAAGCTTTCTTAATAAATAGCTTTGTAAGACAACCCTGAACTGCACTGATGTATGTATCTATTTTAGAAACCTAGAGTCCATAACTTTTCACATATGAACTCTGAGGCAGGAAAATATGAGATGCATTTCATTTTCAAATCTATATAGACATATTAGATGCTAATGTCACTGAATCCACACATTACCCAATCTTGTTGCATATAGCTGCTCAGTCAGCAGATGTGTGTAACTCAGTACCACCACCAATACTGGCCCTTAACTCTGCATGTGCCTATCCCATTAGGTATAATAAAGGCTTTTGCAACTGGGACAACATAAGTAACAGTACTTGAGGAGTGTGCCCTGAAGTCAATTCTACACCAACAAAACAGCACTACATTTCTCTTGCTTTGCCAAGAAATATTGTTTCACATTAAATGGGAATTGTATCCTAGTTTGGACTCTTTTTTTGAGGCAAGAGGAAGAGTCTTCTAAGAAATTACCCCATTAAAAAAAATTACCCCAGTTGCTCAGTTATAAATGAAGTCCTTGTTTACTGAGATAATAAACTGGCTATTTATTTTCACAGAACATGTTTTGAATTGGATAGAAAATCTAGAATAGTATGTTCTAAAAAAACAACTTCTAAAGTTTCAACAAAATATTTAAACATTTGTGGTTTTCTCCCAAGAATATAGTATATTTGATTCACAAATTTACAAAGAATTTTCGTAGTCAATTGTATATTAGCAATTGAATCTTTCACTCCTAAGCATATAAACTTCACTGCGTGTGTAGCGTGCGTGTGTGTGTGCGTGTGTGTGTGTGTGTACACAGGTAGTGATATGCTAATTAATGTTTAAAAACTGACTGAAATGGGGCAGAGGGTGGGAATGCTAGTTTTGTAATGTTTACTGGTTTCTGTGGAATAAGCATTTTATCAATGACTGATTTCAGACTGCCAGTACATTTCCTGAAAATTTAACAATCAGTTCTCACAGCCAGTAGGAGGGCCAATCCCAGCACACGAGAGGAGGAAAATACTTTCAAACCATCAAAACTGAATTGATGGCAGAAAGCGTATCTTAACTATTCTGAGTTGATAGTTTAGGTGTTATATTATTTATGGTAAATATAATCTGTCATGTTCTACTCAAAATTTTTCTTACTTAGACAAAAATCCTACCACACAATATTAGCCTTTTATACCATCAGACATCAGAGAAAAATGATTGATATAGCAGTACAAGAAAAGTCAACCCTGTAGTAGTAGATAAATGAAGAATAAAAGCAGATTCTAAAAATATATTTTAAGGACTTGTAAAGCAGCGCCTAAAGACAATAACTAGGTTTCAGTGGTAATATGTTTCTTTTTTTTTTTTTAATGTAAGGTAGATGGCAACCATTTCTTCATGTTCGATTCACTATGAGAAGGACTTACAGGTTGTATTTCAGAAACTCATATTAGAGTCATACTGAGAGATTTTCTTTATAAAAGTTGACCAAAGCACTCATAGACAGGACATTCACCAGCCTCACTCCAGTCTGTGTCTCTGAAAAATTTTTTAAGATTTTCCAGAAAAAGAAATGTTATTGCTGACATTTGCTCCCAAACTAGAAATTGACTCTTTTTAATTGGGAAACTAGAAGATAAGAGTTATTGTGTAATTTACATGCTGTTCAAGTTTGCATTATTCACTATTATGGAATAAATAAAAGCACACAATATATATTAGAAATGTTTTGATTCAGATTATGCTCCACCTAAATAAAAGTTCTCAAATATAGAATTTTTTAAGTAGAAGGAATTCAGATGATATGTTAACATTGTTCAATACTACCAGTTCAACTGACACAATCACAGTAATATGGTAAATAATAGTCCACCTATAAAAAGAACAAAGTAATCTAGAGAGTAATAATCCAGAAAGACAAATATCTATGGTTGAACACTAACATGTTAATATGCTTTGGGAATATTAAATTATATTTTATATAGTTAATTAACTAAGATATGGTTCATCTGTAATAATACTTTATAGTATTGATAAAATTAGTTATCTAAATAAAATAAAACAGCTTACAGGTAAGGGATGTCAATCTTTAGTCATCAGGAAATCCTTTTATTCAAGTAACTTATCACCATATTCTAACATCTTTCATGTCAATCCATAAAAAGTCTTGTTTTCATGAAAGTGATTGCTTTCATATCAAGTACAAACCATAATTTTGAATGCTTGATACTAGAAATTCACTATTGCACTTTCTATCAATTTATCAACTATTATGAAGCCCCTACTTCTTGTCAAACTCAATGCTAAATCTGGAAGAAATCCTGGGCAAGTCAAGTACTATCAACAGTACTTGGCTTAGGTATAGAAATGCTGTTCATGTCCTGTCCCCCGTATATATGACTTAAAAGAGAATATTAGATATTACTTCAAATGGTGATTCCAGAGTATACCCTACTATTCTCTCAGTAACAAAATAATGGCCATCAATTATACAGTTGAACTTAGTAACTAAAAATCTATAAGATTAAGTTAAATTACAAATGAACCACAAGGAATTTGATTAAAGTGTTCTTATACATTGAAATACATTTAAATAAATATCACTAACATTATTCATATATTAAATTATCATTGTTTCCAAATAAATGACCACCACTGGCTTGTTCTTATTTCTGAACTCTATCATTTGTAAATACATTTTATTTCCATCACAATCAAGTTGCTGTTCATAAATAACAATGGAAAAATATTTATCTTGTGGATAACAAGATAGTTTACATTTGTTGTTCTCATACTATAGTAACCCCAGTGCTACCTAAAGCCTTTCTATGGACCATTAGAACAAAGGTCGTTTTATAGAAATAAATCAATTTAAAATGATTCTCTTTCATGATTGCCCTCCTTCACAAAGCAAAGACATTGTCTCAAGAATATAAAAAGTTCTGGAACACCAAAGACACTATTTGAAATGCTAATATGTAGGTTTTGAGAAAGTTAATGAATGGGTAAAATATAAAACTTTTGCAATGAAGGAGCATGTAATTCTTTGCTTTAAAATTTTTTAACTAAAACAATTGTCAAATGATAGATTGTTAAAAATATTTCTGATTGCTTTTATTAGTCAAATCCTCCATAGAAACAGAACCAGTAAATATTTATCCATCCATCCATCCATCCATCCATCCACCCATCCAACCAGCCCCTATTTCTATCATCGCTCTGTTTGTAGATAATACAGGTGTGGAGGTAGATGGATGGCTATGGATATAGAGAAAAAGACTTTAAGAAATTATCTGAGGTCATGGTGGAGACTAGAAAGTTTGACATCTGTAAAACTGACTAGCAAGATGGAAATTCAAGTAAAAACTGATGTTTCAAATTGATGTCAAAGTCACACAATCCAAACTTGCAAAAATACATTTAAATGGAGTTATATTCTCTAGTTAAACTTAGTTTAAAAAAAAAACACACAATACAGAGGATCCATTTCTAAGCACTCAGCAAGATATCACAAGTTAATGTGTTTCAGTTTCTTCTCTCTTCTCCATTTCTCTCAGATTCCATATTTATTAGGCATTTCATTTTTCAAAAACAAGGAAAGGGGAAACTCAAAACAGAAAAAAGTGTTTCTCTTTTAGTTTTGCTTCAATTACATCATCATATTTTACCTCTAGAAAAGAAAAAATCCTTACCCACAAAACCATAACAAATGTGTTTTACTCATTTTTACTCACTTTACTCATTTACTCTTGTAACAAAAGTCAGAATTTGGAATGAACACTCAGTTCCTAAAGCAATGGCAGTAACGAAAAAAATCAGCCACTGAAGTTATATGAAGTGTGTACTTTGGGTAAATTCTGTGTTGATGCACACATGCAAAATGTCAGAATCACTCCAGGAAGACAGGAACACTTATGCAGAAAGCCTACGGAAATGATAATATAGTTATCCTTGGAAGAACCTACTGAAACTGCCATTTGCTCTTCCTTACGCTTTCTTAACAAATGTTTCCTACTTAGATGAGATGTTTCCTACTTTGCTTTTATTTAACAAATCATCCTCTTAGAGTAACTTTGATCTTTCCATGAGGATTTGCTGGATCAAGCCCATCATTTGAGGACAGTAGCACCACTGCCTGGATTTTAGCATCCTGAATCATCTGTTGCTATACAAAGGCAAATAACAAAGAAAACCTGCACTGAAAATAATGAACAAATTTTTAAATAGTCTTAAAACAGTTCAATTGTTTAGATGTTTGCTTCCCAGAAACATATTCTAATTAAATAAGTTCCATAGTTAATTTTAAAGGAAAGAAGAAAAGATATCAAAAGGGAGATCATTCTAGAAAGATGCAAAAAAGATGCTTTGAGTGATCCCTGCCTTAAAATATTGATCTTCACATAGTCTGAAAAACTTGAATTAATTGGTGGTTAGACGATGTTCAGAGATAATTCAGATTGATACCTATCTTTTTTTAAAGTCTAAACAATCTTGAAGTTTTGTATCTAAATCAGATTGTTTTCATACTACAATATGACTAGGAAGTTTCGAGGGTGGGGGGAGAGATTTTATTTGAGAGGTAAAGAATTGAGTAGCGAAGAAATATATTTGAGAAAGGTTAAAAAAAAGCAATAACTATGAACCTGGAAAGTTTACTGCATAGAGGCCCTTAAGAGGTTGCAGAGTAAAGTAAAGAAAGAAGTAAGACACAAAATACAATCATACGCAATATAGTTTTGCCCAGAGCTAGTGTTTTGTCCGGGAAAGAGAACATGTTTTCCAGCATTTCATCTAGTCTCAGAGCTTCTCATTAAACTAGCTTTTCTTCCTTTCTACCATCTATTCAGTTATCTGTCTATGAAATATTTATAACAGTCCTCTGTTTATACTTTACAAGGAGAGCCAAAGGTTTTAGAGGACTGGTTGGTCAACTCACCATCATTTACAGTTCTGCTTTATGAAGAGATGTAGCACCAGACTATAAATTCAACTTGTTCTGAGAAATGTTTAGAATCATTATAGAAAATATGCAGAAAACACTATATGTCACTAAATAGAATGCATAGATTTGATTACTTTAACTAAATGGGGTAAATTAGTTATCTGATTGCTTTACTCTTAATTCTTCGCTGATAATAATGCCAGGAAAGGAAGTTTTTCTTTGGGTTTTGATCTAGTCAGAGTAAAAACATTATTTTGCAGCTTAGATAATTTTGGGGGTACTTACAGTTTGAGATACAAAGATATAAAAAATTTGAAGATAATATAAGGTCTGCTGAAGTCCCAGTGAGAACTCAAATATGTTTTTGGTATACACGACTAACTCAATAGTTAAAGACTAAGCAGCAAGATCATTCCCGCATTTTTACTTATTAGGGAATATGTGTAGAAGAAGTGAAAAGATATTGAAGAAGGAATGATATTAGTGAATTTGAGAAAGAGGGTATGTGGGCAAGTATGGAAAAGGGTAAGTTTAACACTTCTTACCTGATGCGTTAACCATGACAGGACAAAAGGGGAAGATAGAGGTGAAGGGATTTGTATGGTATTATGTTTCTTTAAATAATTCAATACTAGCATTAAGGTTTTAAGCTATTTTGTTCTTAAAGGAAATGAGAAACTCAATCACAAAATCTTTTACAAATATATTTCACACCCTGAACTCAGTCTTCTATTTTAAACAAATTGTATATTCTCAGTTTATCTCTATTTACAAGGAAAATACATTGAATTAGGCCACTCGCAAGACACACGCAATGTGGTGTTTCTTCATTATATAAAATCATAAAATTTCATCTTGAGAAAAGTAACCCTGTCCTTTGACATGTTAGTTGTTGAATGCTGTGCTGGATTAGATTACAAAAATTACATAATCCTTCTGAGGTTTGCAGGCCTTTCATCACCTTGGCTGGCAGGAATACAGAACTGTCAAACAGTACTGGAATGAATACATGGGTGTGTTCTATCGTTGCATTTGTACTACAAATCCTTGGCTTTTAAAAAATGAGCTTGATTTATTCTTCCTCTGAGTAATATTCCAGAATCTGAGGCAGGTGGAAGAAGGTCCTGATTTTAAGAGTGTTTATCTTTTGAAAGAAGCATGGTTCAAGAGGATTGTAAGATAGCAGATTTCAATGAGTCTTAGAGTCTTTTTAATCAAATCCTTCTCTATAGATGAAGCTTCTGAAAATCAGAAAAGTATTTGACCAAGATAATATACCTAGCCAATGGAAGAGGTCAGTCTAGATCCTACAGTTCTGAGAAACAGGTTTACATACTTTTATACAAAAAATTAAGATAGGTAAACTCAAGGGAAGTTGCCATGTTTCTAAACTCTGGGATCTGCCTACATTTACTATTGTAGGAGCTCTTTTTTCCTTATTTAAGATATGGCAATGTATTAATGTGGGGGAAATGCAGAATAAAGGGATTAGAGACAGACCAAGTTATGAAGGAAACTTGAAGGTCTATGTCTAGGTCTACAACATAATTGTATTGTCATTGTTGCTTATTTGACAATTTCAGTTGCAAATGAAATAAAATAAATTTGCTTAAAATAAAAGTTAATAAAAGTTATTTAAGTTAAATTAACTTAGATAACTAGGAAAGAAAAGAGTGACCCTAGCATCTAGCATAAATAGATCCAAGTTCCTTTCCATCATGAATCAACTCTGTCCCATCCCAGTATCTGCCTTCTCTCCTATTGTTGGCAGATTCTATTCACAAAATGAGGATAATTGCCACTAGTCTTAATATGCCTCTTTTCATAGTAAAAGAACCACAGGGGAGAGAGAAACTTTTACTCTTGTCCTGATAAAAATATAGCAAGAAGTCTGACTGGTTGACTGATATTAAACTACTGTGAACTAGTCTGTGTGGTCAGAGGAATGGGTGATTCTATTAAGAAGATTGATTCTCATTCCCATCTCCTAACACTGGAGTAGATAGAGAAGGAATATATTAAATGAAATTGAGAAGGATACATGGGAAAACTTACCAGATGGCTGAAAACAGTAATAACCACATAACTATGCCACCCTCACCATAGACCTTCATCACCACATAACTATGCCACCATCATCATAGACCTCCAAAAAGTAGATTGCTTCAGTTCAATATATTAATAGAAAAAATCTCACAACAGCTCTGAAGGAACACAGTCTTATTCCAAATCTGAAAGTAAGACAATGTGGTAGATGTAAAATGTAAGCCCCTTTTCCTAAATGAATTATTCCAAATCCAATATGAAAGAATGACCTGACTTCACATAGCACTTCACGTTCTATTGGAAAGTTGCTATTAGAAATGCAGTCCGAATCCCTTCCTCCTTCCTCCTACTGACTGGGCAATGCATGGTCCCTTACAACTTTACTAAGAACAATGTAATGAGGACATTTTATGACCTGGAGAAAGGACAATGACAGCCCATGTTGTGATTTTCCAGTCTTGCATTTCTCTAGTCATCTATGCTCCTTCTTGTTCCAGAGATCTCACTCATAGCTCGGCTAAGAATTGAGAGTGGAAGTTGGAGGAATGAGTGGGTGGTAAAGGGAGGTCTGCCCAGTTTAAAGCTTATGTGAAATACAGTGGAATAAAAAGGAACACTCTCACACTGCTGGTGGGAGTGCAAATTGGTCCAGCTACTATGGAAGGCTGTGTGGAAGACCCTCAAGTGATTAAAAATGGAGCTACCATTCGATGCAGCAATGCTACTACTAGGAATCTACCCAAGGGAAACAAAAGCATTAATTCAAAAAGACACATATACTAGGTGTTTGTGGCAGCACTCTTTACAATTGCCAAGATATGGAAACAACCCAAATGTCCCAAAACTGATGAATGGCTGAGAAAGATGTGGTATATTTACACAATGGAATATTATTCATCAATCAAAGAAGACAAGCGTATGTCATTCGCAGCAACATGGACAGAGCTAGAAGGAATCATATTAGCAGAAAGAAGCCAGAAAGAAAAAGAAATATGGGATGGTATCACTTATATAGGGGATACAGGGAAAACAAACAAATGAACAATAAAAACTTAAAACTTCCAACAGAACTGAAGCATACAGCAAAAGAGGGGGAGGAGAGTAAAATACATGGATGGGGAGAGCATAAGAGATTCAGATCTTTCATGGATGTTAAGGTGGTGGGAGAACCTCAGGGTTGACAATGATGTAGTATATGTGTGTGTGTGTGTGTGTACGTGCAATCAAAAGTAGATAAAATGAAAAATGAGAATAAAAGAAATGCAGTTAAATAGCAGTGAAAGAAAAATACTGATATCTATCTTTTATTTTAACAGAATATTTAGGGCAGATGGAGGGGCATAAAATTACAAAGGAAGCCTAGAATAGGTGAAATACAGGCCGAAGACAGCCTAACCCTTCCCTGACCCTACAAACAAAAACTTTGCAATCAACACTTAAATTCTTTTTATGCAAGTATCAGGTGGTAGCAATAATTTGTGGATTACTGAAATGGAGCCTGAAGAAAAGGAGTCAAAGGAGTGTCGGTTGCTATTGCTAGCTCTGACCAGTTTTAGAATATATTTTTCAGTCCTTTTTTTCCAAGTTGGAACTACAGTCAAATGTGAAAAGAAATAACTATCAATTCATTGAATATACTGGTGAACATTTTAATATTGCA
The DNA here is from genome assembly GCA_004024945.1 of Uropsilus gracilis. Classification (NCBI taxonomy): domain Eukaryota; kingdom Metazoa; phylum Chordata; class Mammalia; order Eulipotyphla; family Talpidae; genus Uropsilus; species Uropsilus gracilis. Next base: position 29,810 of record PVHY01007048.1, read on the forward strand.
AGTGTAGGAGAATAAAGCATGATCCTATGCACTCTTCAGTTTACTGACAAATGTTTTAATGCATTAAATTCTATTATAAGAATGCACTTTCCTTACTTTTGATAGGGTGTGCCCCCCCCTCCTGTTTAAGATTGCAGATTTCAAGGACAGGTAATGTTAAAGTGGGAGAATGACCTTAGCTGGAATTTCCCTTCAGGGGGATGCAGGGGGAAGAAAGAAGTGAAATAGTCAAGGTGAAACAGATTTCCTGGAAGGCGGGAAATCAGGGTATATAAAGGGTGTGCAAACAAAGAGAAGGATTCGATTCGATTGGATTGGGATTCCAATATGGAGAGGGGATAGAGAGAGAGATTCAATGGAGGAGAGATGGGAATCGGCCATCTTGTAAAGATGTGAGCCATGTGAGCTTGGCCATGTGGCCACCAAGGGCCTGCAACCCTTGGCTGACCTAGGCTGGCAGCATGTGTGCTGAATGCAGTTAAGGAGTTTGCAGATTTGAACTCCGTGTTGGAGTTTGTTTTGCTGAGTTTGACTTGTGTCTGAAAGAGGCCGTGCAAAAGTTAAGCCTGAGAAGAAAGTGAACTTTGCTGGTTCAGCACCATGGAGTTCCTGCTACCTGAAGGTGACAAGGAGAAGACAGCGTGGAAGACAAGGAGGAGCAGCAGTCAAAGGAACATGTCTTCAAGCGTCTGGAGATGGGCTCTGACTGGACATTGGTGAGATGATCAGGACTGAGAGACTGAGGATTTGGGGGCAATCTGGGAAAGGACTTTGGACAACACTGAGAAAGGTTTTAGACAATGTTAAAGTATTCTGAGTCTTACATGTTTCTTTTGTAGTTATTAGGATAATTAGAAATCACTTTGTTAGAAATAAATTAGTCTGCACCGATAGTCTTACATTGGTTTGGTATTTTGGTTGAGAAGGCTGGGGATGGTGGTAAGAACCCACGAGTGGAAAGTTTAAACTGTGTTTTAAAGTTTTTCTTTTCTGCAGTTTATGGAGCTGAAAGCAGAGAGCAGCTGGCTGGCTTTTGCATATCAATGGTAAAGGTGATCAGTGAAAATGCTAATGAAGAGTGTGTAGCCTGGTTTGTAGAGAGAAGCAGGCAGATAAGTGTATCCAGTTAAGGTTAAAGGTAAATGCAAAGGAACTGCTTGGGAGAGAGAAGCAGGCCTGTAAGCCTTTCTTTGGTCACCCACTTTCACTTTGACATGTGAAATACTGTGAATTAGCCCACTACTGATTCTCAAAGAGGAGACTGAAGCATGAAGAACTTAGACTTTTTCTTGGAATTTAAGCAAACTATTGTAGAGGTTAGAAAGTGGAGGCTGGGGTGTACGTATTTTTCACGGCAATCACAGCAGCCAAAGAAAGAACTATTTTTACAACTCAGCTATTAACTACTCATACCCATGCTTCAGGGAGAAATTAAAGACCCTATTGCTGAATCATGTTGTAGAGTTCCCTTCAAGGCCATTGAAGGTCTTACAGATATTCCATAATGCAAATCTGATAAGTCTGATACATAAAACTAATAAAGTTAAGCACTTTTCCTTTTTTTTGTATACACACATATATATACAAAAAAAAAGGAAAAGTGCTTATATATATATGTTTTACATCAGTGTATTTCTGATACAGGGTAGTGACACGGTTAAAAATTGTATTGGTGCCAAAATACCCTGGTGCGTAGAGTGTGAAAGATCCTCTCCACCACCACCCCCACAGAGAAAATGGGAAGCAGAAAGAGAGAGTGTATTAAAAGGGAAGAGCAAGGAAAGAAGAAAAGAAGGGAGAGACAATAGCAAATTGAGAGAAAAGGTCCACGTGGTCTGCCAGGGGAAGCCCCCTGGAAGAGTGAGCTGGTGGTGGCAAGGAGTCACATGGTGGGAGAGTGGCTGGCAGAGATATAGCTGGTGTGGAGTTGGATGCCAAAACAGCAGGCCGGGCTGACCAGGGGCTGCTGAGGGCAACCCTGGTAGATTTGGCCAGTTGCCACCAAAAGTGGATCTGGTAAATCTGAAATCAAAAAATTGTTAGGGCCATGCTCCCTTCACAGGCTTTAGAGGAGATTCCTTGTTTGCCTCTTCCAGTTTTTCATGGTTCTGACATTCTTTGGCTTGTGTCAACATTTTCTATGTCCATCTTTACATGTTTTCTCTCCCTCTATCTCTCTCTGCATTATCTCCTCTAATGATAAGAACAATAGTTATTGAATTGTGTGTGTGTGTGTGTGTGTGTGTGTGCGCGCGTGCACGCAGAGAGAGGGGGACTTTAAATCTATGGTAACTTCATTTGAGACACTTACCTAATTATATCTGCAAATGAAACAGGGCTATGAGGATGCTAATGCTATCCAAAGATAGTGGTGAGGTAGAGATAGGTCACTGAATTTTCACCTGAGCATACAATTGTAAGACCTCTTGGACTGAAAGAATAACAACAATGGGAATGATCTAATAAACATAAGAAACAGTATTTCTAAGATTACTGATGATCAAGCTATCTCAGCTCTGACAATATCCACAGTGTCCCAAAGCTCCGAACAATTGCTTTGTTTGTAAATAAATATTTCATTTTGTAACACATCTGCATTATTTCCAGAGTAAAGAATTTCAAAGGAAACATGCATTACGTAGTAATTCTTACAATCAGTATCCCAATATACAATTCTTGTTAATTACTGCCAGTTAATAGTAGTTTTTAATAATATTTCTGTCTCAATGAGCAGAACTCACTCATAATAAAGCTCATAATAAGACATTATTTTAGTCATTATGCCATAAATGAATTCCTAAAATGGGTAATTAAAATAAACTATCACAAACCCAATCATATATTTATCAGAACATACCCACATATCTACTTTCATTTTCTCCCATTTCATAATAAAGGATATTTGCATGTGTTTGGCAGAGTTATTATTTTATTAACAAAAACTTTTCTTTCTTAATTTTTCTTCCATCTCCAAGTTCATACTATTCTTCCTTCAGTGTGATAGTCACTTCCAAGCCTGCCTACAGAAATTTGTTAAGGTAGCTTAAATGGAAAACTCAGATAAGGTGAGAAAGTCCCTAGACTGGGCAAAATACCTTCCACCTTCCACTTTATATTGCAACCACCGTCCACATCTTCCTGTCTCCTTCTCTCTTCCTGGCAATCAATGCATATTTGTAAACCAGGCTTCTTTTCCCAGAGGTTGCCACTATTCAACTCTCAAAAAGAAGAATCTGAAGCTGGGCATGGTGGCACATACCTGTAATCCAAGCACTGGGAGGCAAAAGACCAGGGATCACTTGGATTCACGGGTTCTAGACTATTCCAGGCAACATAGCGAGACCTGGTCTCAAGAAAAGCAGCCAGGCATGGTGGCAGGCGCCTGTAATCACAGCTATCTGGGAGGCTGAGGCTGAGATGGCTAGAGTCCTAGGGATCAGGAATACTCCAGGCAACATAGCTAGAACTAGTCTCAAGAAAAATAAATAAGCAATATAGAATATATCTTTCCCCAATCTCAAAAGCTCAACACTTGACAACCAGGTAATTTCTTGAGTCACAATAAAGAAAAAAAGTTTACACTTTAAACTTTTTCTGCTATAAAAGTTTCCTAAAACTTGCTCTCTGTCCTTGACAGGGTTATTTTATTCAAATATGTATTAACTTTTCCTAAAGTTAGTTATTTCTTTAAATAGGCCCTAGCAGCCCTTACATTCATTCTTTTCCTTCTCAAAGGTAAAGAACAATCTTCACACTTGGTTGGCTGTGTAAATTGCTTCACATATTCTCTTTCATATTTCAATTCCCTCATTCCTGAAGCCAGAGGGGAAAATATAAACTCTGACTACAATACATTTGTGTAAATGGCCTGTTCTCTAACTGACTTTCTTCCCAACTGAGTCTGTGGTAAATTAAAAATGGCTTCCAATTCTCTCACACTGTTCTCATCAGAAGATGAGAGCTATGTCCCTTTCTTTGAATGCAGGTATGTTTTGTGACTGCTAATAGTTTGACTAATAGTTTATGGCAAAGGGCACGGGGTCCATTTCTGAGTCTATGCCTTACCAAACTGACAATTCCACATCCCCTTTCTCTTAGAAGATTCACTGCTGATACCCAGAATCATTATGTAAAAAAGTTGATCATTCTGAAAAAAAAAAAAAATACTAAGGAGGAAGGGAAGTCTGAAGCTACGCTGAGAAGGACAAAGTTGAGCACAGCCTTCAGTCATACGTGTTAAGGCTACAATCCTTAAAGCTACAAATATGTGACATGCACACTTTTGTCACCCACCAATTGTGCAATCTTCTGACAGTGAATTGAGCATCATATAGTGTTCAAATCTTTCATTCTGGTAAAGCAGAAGGGCCAACTAGTCCAGTGGTTTCCAAATCATGCTCCTAGAGCTCTCTCAAAAGAAGGAGGGAAGGTAAGTGGGGTGCGCATTTTGTCCACAGAGTAAGTGGACAGAGCAATATCCTTATTTGTTTTTGTGTATTAGATTCCCAGAGAGAATTTCTTTTTAAAAGTTGCAGCTAAAACAAAATAAACTACTAAAATACACACATTCTAAACTAGTCCCACAACCCTTGAATTCAAAGATGAGTTAAATGTCAAAAAAAGTGATTTTTGTCTGGAATCTTATGACCCAATCTTTTCCCAAACTCCTGCTCATCTTTGAATTCCTACACAGAACTTACTTCTTCCAGAAAGCCTTCCTCCATATTGTTTGTCAGGTCTGCAACCATTCCTGTATCTTTCTCAACACTTTTAATCCAAGTGCACCCTGTTCCATTTTATTAATTCCAAGATGCACATTTATTCATATTCTTATACATCTGAGATGAGAATACATCATATAATTACTTGATAAGATCTTAAAGCTGTTGCCAGCTAGGCGGCACTCATGAAATAGTTGTGTGAAAACTTTCTGCAGGGAGGGTATGATCAAAAGAAGCATCAAAGCATCTGAGAGTCACTGAAATGTAGGTTCATTGTAATATAATTGCATGTTTAAATGTTTGTCTCCTCTACTGGATCAGAAGTTACAAAAATATAACGCAAGTGCTTTTCATTTATCCTTAGAACTCTGGTCCCCAAGATATCATACATTCTCAGGGAATACTGGCAGATTTTGGCCAGGTAGATCTTATTTCTTGTTCTAAGAATAGGAAATCAATAAAATGTTAAAATAAGAAATAACAAAATAATTTTATATTTTTTCAATTAAGGATTACATTTCCAGGGAGTCAAAATATTTATATATAGCAGACAAAATTACTTTAAGGTTAGAATTGCATTTGACAGAAAATACAATATAGGACAGAAAAACTAGTGTCTTCACTCACTGTAGTGGTATTATAAATTAATGTCATTAAAAAAAACTCTGCAAATTTTATTAATAAATATCCATTGGATTGCAAGTACTACCAAATCTGATGAGTTTAAGTAAAAATAAAGATTGAAGGCATAATTGTTGAAAGATAAGTAAAAAATTATATGATCTTTGGAATACAAGGACTAAAGTTGTTACTAGTATTATCTGTGAAGATTTAGAAAATGGTACTACTACAAAAAGGCAGATGAGGTTTCTCTCTTCTGTGACTCTGTGATGAAGATTCCCTCCCTGTGGTTCTGAAGAAAGAATCTTCTTTAGTGAATATAGAAGAAATGGCAGAAATAGAAAATCATCACTTTACAACCTACAGTTTATAAGTTCATTCAGGCAGGGATCATTAGTTGCGACTAAAACTATTGTTTGTAATCCTGTTAGAGAAGGTGATATTCATCATTTCAGGTGTCATTCCCACAAATTATTTAATGACTATAGAAATTATGTATTTTACAGAGATCTGACAGAAGTCACCTTAGGCGGGTAAAACTTAGTTTCATCATTAATAGAACATGGACAGTTGCCTCTAAATATGACCAAATAAGAAGTACAAAACATTGCCTATGTAGTAATCTTGACAAAAAATATCATTTTGACTTTATAACAGACACAAAACTTAAGTAGAAAAAGAAAAAATGTTTACAATAAATTTTCACTAGTCACAACCATACTTCAGTAATTTTACATTATTTCTCCCTGATAATATATCAATATCTGAAAATATTTGTCATTTTATAAACCTTTTTCTCTAAATTGCTTTATTCATTATCATGTGTGTATTTACATTGGAAAAATATTTGAAAAATAGCAAATGCAGTTAGCACTCATTCACACTTACTTTAATAAAAACAAAGAACCAAATAATTAATGTCAAATATCCTCCAAAATTATAGTATTTATTTTGGAATAATGGATAAGATTCAATATCTGGAGAGTTTAATAAAATAGTTTTGTTAAGATATACATCCAACAATAACTGAAAAGCTGTTTTCTACAAATCTGCACACCAACAAAAGCTAGGGAAGCTAAATCAAACATAAAATGCATTTTTGAGGCATCAAATAACTAACAAGACCAGAACATTGAAAGGCCAAGATCCAGCATTGGAAGAAAGCCCAGAGAGGTGAGTCTGATATTTGAGACTGCCATTTGCTTACAGAAAACTGAAGATTTTTAAAATCTGAGACTGAGAATCTGAGCATACTTTTGGACACATTCCAGAAAGAATGGGGACCAAAACAGATTTAAGTCTTCACCAAGGAGAAAAGACCACAACAAGCAGCCCAACCCTTGAACTTGATTGGGACCTGAAAGTACGGCATCCTAGGCTCCGGCGAATAGGGCATGTAAGGCATTCTCGGGGCTGATGTCCGGTGAAGCATCACGGCACTTGAATGAATAAAACCTTATCTGTAACTGTGAATGCTGCTCCCATAGCTGCTGGTCAGAGCAAAAACAAACCTTCCCTGGAGGAAGATAACATTACCCATACACTTAAGGACCTCTGTAGATTGTTGCATGTACTCTCTGGCATCAATAAGTAAATAACTGAACTTATGGGAAAATAAGAACTGATTACAAGGAACTAAAGCAGTGGTGGGGAATAAAAAAGACACATCTTAGAATGAAGCTGTCAAATCGCAATTTAAAATAAATATTGGTATGTTCAAAGAATTAAAAGACACATTGAATAACTTTAGTCGAACTTGAAAACTATAAAAAAAATCTAATGGGTGGATTTAAATATAGGTTAGACAAAGCTGATGAGAATAATGAACTGAAAAGTAGATAGAATGTTTTTAATATGTGGTTTTCATATATATTAATTTATATAACATAATTTAGACAAACATATACCATGTTATGTATATATGCCTATGAAAATACACATATATGTGTACACATATCTACACCTATATAACATAGAGAAACAAAAATGAGAAAAACGTGACATATGTAAGCTAAAGGAAAATAAGTTCCAGCTTATGACTACTTGCAATTCCAGAAAGAAAGAAAACAAATAATCTGCCAAAAGCAATATGAATACACTGACTAAAATTTTTCCAAATGTGATTAAACATATAACATCACAGAGTTAAGAATCCTGATAAATCTCTAGTAGAAAATTAAAAGAAAATCAAAAGTTCATCAGTGTAAAGCTACCTCAAAATGCATGCAACATGAAAATCTTAAAAGCAATAAGGAAAAGTCATATTATCGTTCAGGGAGCAACAATAAGATAGAAAATTGATTTCTTATTAAAGTCAGTGGTAGCTTTAAGGTAAGGGAAATATATCCTCAAAATTGCTTTTTAAAAAACTGACTGCAGTTCTATACTCAACAAATATATCCTTTATAAATGAAGAGGAAATAAGGACATTTCACAAAAGCAAAAACTGAGAAAAATGTCAAAGGAAGTTTTTCTTACAGAAAAGCAATTCTAGATGGAAACTGGAAGGTGCAAAAGAAATTTGAATAATAGAGAGATTAAATCTATGAATACATTAAAAATATTAATCAAATAAAATAATAATGATAAAAATTAAAACTTTGTGAGATTAAATATATATAAGAATCAAAATATGTGAAGAAACTAGAATATGTTATGAATGGAATAAATGTAGTCCTGTATTTTAAGATCTTGCATTGTTTGAGAAGTGACAAAAATATTAATTTAGACATGAATGATTCAGTACGCATGTTGAAATCTTTAACATGACTACTAAAATAATAGTAAAAGAAGCTGGGCATGGTGGCCCATGCCTGTAAACGGCAGCCTACGAAGCCACAGAGGGAACCAGGGATCGTGGTTTGAGTCCTGCTCAGGGCAACGCAGCGAGACCTAGTTCCAAAAAAATAGCTAGGCATGGAGATGCGTGCCTGTAATCCCCGCTACTTGGGAAGCTGAGGCTGGGGATTGCTTGAGTTCATAGTATCCGGGCAACATGAGCCTGTGGTTCCACAAAATAGTGAGACCTAGTCTCAAAAAAACAAACAAACAAACAAACAAACAAAAAAACTAGTAAAAGAATATGTCATTACATAGAAACTCCATTTCTGCATGCTTATTTGCTAAAGCTCTTTGAAATCTATCCAAATTTTGATATATAAATAACATATATGGGTTCCAAAACAGTTAAATTCCTGAGTTTCATTAACAGAAAAGATGTTTAACAGACTTAGATAGGAATTCCCATGGAATTGTTGTTCTTGTCCAATGGGAAATGTTTTCATCTCAGATTCAAATTGCAAATTACTTTCCCATCGCAAAATAAGTAAAATACTCCCCTGACATTGCAGGTAAAACACAGAGGCAAGAGCAAGTATTGAAAATAAGTTATAAGTTGCAGTCCAGCAAGAGAAAAGGGCCACCCCTTTCAGGAGAATAAGAATTAGCAACAGGCATTTAACAGAAAGTCCTGGATAGAAGCCACCTGCTTTAATGACAGTTCACAGTGTTTCCATACTTAAAAATGAACTCAATTCAGTAATAAAATTTTTAAAAAATAAAGCCTCTAACTTGTCATTAAGGCTCCAACTCAAGAACATAACTTTTTTAAGCCAGACAGGCAGGAGACAGGGAACATGTGGTAGAACAACACAGGCAACCCTAAGAAAGAAAAACAAGATCAGGGATAAATGTTTAACTTCATCTAGTTAAAGATTTCAGCAGTAACTTAAAAAGAAAGATCTGAATATTATTTAGTTCAGATTTAGTTCATTACTCATATTTTATTATTAGTGCCACAGACTTCTTTATATAATTTTTCATTCCAAAATATAGATTTAATTACTTTCAATTAATTTCTCTTTTTGCTCCTAAACCTTTTCAAGTTAGTAACTCCCCAACCATTGGTATAGATACATGTTAGGCCTAAATGAATCCATCTCATTATCTTGATCAGAATCTGTTGCTCAGATTCAACTGAGGTAAGCAAGCAGCAGCCCAATCATACATGTTGGACCAAGTGGAGAAAGAGAACAGCAGTGGACTTTGGGTTGTTGAGGTATGTGTGCAAAACTCTCCCTTACACACCAGAGGTTAAACCTGTAGCGTTCAACTAATTCAACTAATTCCCTACCAAATGCTGGTCCTGAAATTATATATATACTTCTTGACCTGACAAGGAAGTCTTGAGTTTTTTTTTTTTTTTTTGACTGTCCTTTGAGCCCTACTTATTACAGCGATTTTCTTATGATTCTTCTTCTTTATGCAAAATCTTGGTAAATGCTAGATTAGAATAAGTTAAAGAGTATATGGAGCCCAGTGGCCACATGGGTTTCTAGGTCCAGGGCCTCACTCACTTCCACTGGGTGGATTGAATCCTCTGTGTCTGGGATTTCAACCTAGGTGAGAGGGCCAGGGTTTGGGGGGCAGGCACCCAACACCGAGCCTTCTGGCTTGCACTGCAGGTGAGGAGAGCCCTGTCAGTGCCGGGTGGGGAGGTGGATAGTGCAACATTTAACCCCCTCTCTGGACTACTCTCACTCCAATCAGTCCTCATCGGGAGCAAGAACTCAGCCAACAATCCAAAAGAAGAAATAGATAAGGAGAGTGATTTCAGTAAGAGCCCTGGACACACATATTCCCTAGGTAAGACCCAGAAAGACCTTGGAGCAGGCTATGGAACACAGGACTGTGAGACCAAACATGGAGACGACATTTGGGATTGCTCCAACACCATCATCCTTGGAGAGGCTTAGGGGCCAGAAATGTGGCCTGGAGAGGCCTCCAGCAAAAGCACAGGGCACTCCCCTCTGGACAGAGGGAGGAGGGCCACAGAAATAAGGCAGCAGTGTGACAGCTAAGCAGCTGCCATGAATAATGAGACTGATCAGACCAACCTTCAATCAACATATCTCCCTTCCAAGGAATTTTTTCAACCCAAAGACAGTATGGAAGAGACATACAGAATGTAGGAATTGGTGCTATCGGACTCCAAATGAGCTTGAATGGGCTGCCTGGTACAAGCTAAGACTGGAAATATGAGAAGCATGGTTTACTGTGCCCTTGGAATACTGAACCTCACCCAGGAAAAGGACATTGCTGGGGCGGGGGTGGGGGGGAGAGAAGACTTAAGGCCTAAACATGAACCAACAAACAGTAAAGGGAAAGGAGAAGGAGTGACCAGAGGGGGGGATAGGAGGGCATCCCCAAGGGGACCATCAACCATGCAGGGAGGAATGATGGTGTTTGATACTAAAAGTAAATTAAAAACTTTTAAAAAGTAATAAAAAAATTAAAGAGTATATGGAGATAAGGTAAAGGGTAAAGAAAAGAAAAGGTAAAGGGTAAAGAAAAGGGTAAAGAGAGAATGTAGGAGAAAGTTAAATCCAGTCTGTTCTACTATGATTTAACAGTGTTACATTCTTCTGCTTAAAGCCATATGAAATGTCTCTTAAGACTTATCAATACATATATTTCCTTACTTCCTTTCTCCTTCAAGCCCCCCACCCTCACCCCAGCCTTTCATATACTCTTCAACTCTCTATTATAAAAAAGTAGATATTAGGTGAATGAAGCAACTGTAAAACCACAGCACATCTGGAAAGGATCCAGAGAAACATATAACCTGATTTCTCTCTTCTCCCATTGACAGAGTCCCTCATCAAGTCAGTGGCAGAGAGCTAACCTGAGTGATATTGTTCACAGAAATGAGTTTCCCAGAGCACACACTGGCATGGAAAAGGATGGAAAGCAAAATAGAGAATATCCAGCATACTAATCTTTTCTAAGATTTCCTTATTTGTCTGACATTCTTTCTCAATCTCTGGTGATTTCATTTTATTCTGTCATCCTATTAAATATTGCAATGTCATAGTCCTCAGTCTTACATCCTTTCATCTTCTCATACTACATTCACTCTTCATGAGAACTGACCCACACATACAGATGCAATTACCACCTACACACCGAATGGTCCACAATTGTACAATTTCAGTCCAGATCACTTCTCTGAACTTGAGACCAGCTAAATGTCTCAAGTTAAATTCCTCAAGTTCAAAATATCCACAACTGCCTTCATTTTCTTCTCCTTTAACAAGAACCCTCTCCCAGTTTCCTCTCTTCATGAATCAGCACTGTCAGGACAACTAACCTAAAGGTTCTGTTGCCCCAGAATCCTCCTTTTCATACTTCATGGGTGGTAAAGTGCTATGCTCAAGGAATTTCTCTTGAAAATTCTCTCAAATCTATCCACTATATCCACTATCACTGCAGTCCTGGAATCGTCACTTGCATCAAAACTATCTCCTATTCACTCTAGGCTTCACTCTAATCTGTTTTTAATGTGGTGATTTTTAAAAACAACCAAACATCTGGTAATTCCACTGCCATGTTTTAAAGTCTTCAATTATTACTCTTAGCCTACATATTAAAACATTTATCATGAGCTACAAAACCTCTTTAGGATTATCTTCCTCCATATTCCTTCTCAATCTCCCTACTCTCGTCATTCTACTTTTAAGTCAGTCCACAGAAAAAGTAATCTTCTTCTGCCAAACATTGTTTTGGACCCTCTTATATGAAGTAATTTCCATACTTACATCTCAACTGCTTTTGTCACATAACTCCAAGACAACCTAGAATTTGGGGGGAGAAAACCTTTCTGCCAATCACTCCCAACTAGTATGCTCTCTCACAGCACGATGTTCCCTTTCTTTACAGAATTCACTTCGTCTCTTATTTTAATCATATTTGGAATAATCATCACAAACATATAGTCTGGAAGGACTATGTGAATAGGTCTACCTTTGCCAACCACTGCATTTGCAGCACTGAGCATAGTGTGTATACCATGTCTTAACTAAGACTTCTAGAACAGAAAAGCATACATTAGGTGATCTATAAACAACAGGCATTTCTAATAATCTAGGGGATGAAAATACAAGAATAAGATATGGCAGATCTGGTATCTAGTGAGAGTATCTCTCTAGTCCACAGAGATATTTTCCCTTTGTCTTCAGGTGGTGAAAGGAGAAGAGAGCCCTCTGGGGGTCTTATTTATAAAGTACTAAACCCATTCAGAGGGCAGAGCCTCATGAATCCCCTCTCAAAGTTCTCAATTCCAAATATTATACACTGAGATTTAAGTTTCATCATGTAAAGTTGGTAGAGATACAAACATTCAATCTATGACAGTGATCAACAGATATATTTGGTAAATGAAGATAAGGATAGATAATTGGGTGAGTGAATGAATAAATGAATGAATGAACAAATAAATAAATGAAGTAGTCGATGCTTATCCTATGACTGAGAAGTGCCAGTTGGAAGGTCTTGGGAGGAGGCTAAGAGTACAAGACTGAGACCCTACATAGAATATAAAAAACTGATTTTTTTTATGATTCAAAATTTGTATGAGTTGGAACATCTAGTCAAACTATTCTTTGGCTGTATCCTGCTGCAAGACTTTCTGAGATCCCAGAACCCCAGGTCAGAAAGAAAGGTGAGCAAAATCAGGATCTGAGAAAAACTCACCTCATTTTCACCACATATTCTTGTAAGACCTGCTGTGAGATGAGGAGCACAAGAATAAAGGCTAAGTGGCTTACATTAATGCTTGGATGCGCAGAGTTGACAGAGAGGTTAACAGAGTATGGTTTCTGTTACAAAGAGCTATCCTGCAAGGGTTTGCCATACCTGTCAGTCAGTAGCAAAAACTTTCCAATCAGATAACACACATGAGAGCCTAGAGAGAGATGAAGGAGAAAGAAACTAGTCAAACAGGCTGTCTGGTCAACCCGGCTGTCTGCACATGGCTGAGTGCTCTCATTTCAGGGAAACCATTTTGTGCATGTTAATGTTTCCCACATCAATACCAGCACTCTTTTTCTACCTCCAAAGTGTTTTAGAGCTGCCATGTAACCCCAGCCTACAATTCAAAGTAATCAGGAAAATTATTTTTAGAAACAAAAGACATTCCATCAATTAAAGTGAATAAAAATCTGGAAATAGAACAATGATTTGCCCTGTAACTGACTATAATATACTACCAAAGTGAGAGGAAAAATATGCAACTCTTCATTATAATATATAAATTGTTAACCTGCTAAGGACTGCTAAGAACTGCTAAGGACATACAGAATTAGGAATTTCTTAATGTTGTGATATTCTCCAACATCAGATAAATTTTATTTTATCTATCTTCAGAAAATATGCAGGCTCAGACTCTGACAAGTTGTGTTTTGTTTATTTGTTGTTTGTTTAACTTTTGGAGCTTTTCTTAATTTTCCAATGTATGCAGTATTTCCACTTTCTACAACTGTTTTTAGTTATTTGGAAAGCCTAACTAGTCACACACAGCATGCATGCTAATCGTGAAGGAAAGAAAGGACAGACCCAGAGTTACCTTCCTTGGTAAGCAGGATAATGCCCAGGCTCAGCCTTGACTTTGCAGTTTTCTAAACTGGTTTTTGTTTCCAATGGCAACTGTGAAATACAACCAGCAGAGTGATTCACATTTAGATTGCTTTTGTCAGTGGGTTGCATAATTAGATAGAATGTGCTTAATCTCTCTTAGAGCTAAAACATGAAAAGATTTCACTTTATGGAAAAAAAGTGCAAAGTGTTTGAAGCTGAACTGTGTGGATTTCTTACAACAATACATAATGTCCTTTGCTGGTTTGGTTTCAGAGGTTACACACTGGAACTGGAGCATCTAATGATGAGGTTTATAGAAAATCTGTTGTGGTTGCATCTTACAGTCAGAGCCAGAATGAAAAAAACATTGTGGCATAATATCTGTCATCACAGGGTTAGGGAAAGAAAGTCTATTATCCAATTCAGCAAGCCTTTCTGAGGAGCATGATGCCAAAGTACTGTGTTTGACCTGATGGGGAAGATGGGCACCAGACAAAGGTCTGTCTCCATTAGTTTGCCACCTGTTATGGAGAATGTTACTGTTAAAAATAATAAGTATTAGAAGTGATTTTTTGTATGTTTCAAAATTGTTAATTCCTCATTGTTGAAAAGCTCACAGGGTCAAAGAAGATGTCCTCTGCAAATGTCCAGTCTTTCTCCAGCGTCTTCTCTTCACTTCTTCTCCAACATTCTGTGCTGTTCCACTTCTCCAAGGCTCTTCAAATTTCTTTCTCAAACTGATGCATAAATCAGCTTTCCAAATCCCTGGATCCCTGGCCATTTCCAGGTACCAGCTCACTATGCCACCTTGTTGTAAAGCCACACTCTCCACACCAGGTACTCTTCTGCTGGTCACCATGGCTCCTTGCCACCTCCAGCTTACTCTTCAGAGAGCTTCCCCTGGTAGGTCACATAAGCCTGTTCTCTCAGTTCACCATTCTCATCTCCTTCCTTTCCTTTTTTTTTTTTTTTTCTTCTTTTTATCTCCACCCTCTCTTCCCGCTTCCCATTTAATCTCATGGTTCTCTCAGGGCAAAATGCCCATCAGGGCATTTTGGTGCCTATTCAGTTTTCATCTGCATCATTACCCTGTATCACACACACATAGAGTCATCACTTGAAGCAAAATAAAAATTTGTCCCAAGATAACTCCTCATTGTCATGAAACCATCTCATGAAACCCCCCCCCCCAAAAAATACATCATGGAGAGAGAGGGTACTAACTTGACACACAAGCTTTTAAACACAATCAACCCTTAAAGACTGCCTCTCTCTATATACATATATATGTATATGTCTATATACATATGTATTTATTTATACATATACATATGCATCTGTATAAATACACATATACATATGTATACATACACATATAAATATGTGTATAAATCAATGACATGCATTTTATTTGTATGTTTATAGTGAGTTTTACATGCTATTTTCTCTATTATATTTCTTAGATTTAAAAGATTAAAACTAGTACTTCTTAAGGCAATGGTTCAAATTTGAAGTAAAACTAATATCTTTATTCATAATTTTTAAAAGATGTTTATAGTAGAAATGTGAAATAGGTAACCCATTTCATTTTCTTTGCCCCTTAGCTAACCATTGTTTCCTATGAAGGTGTTTGTCTGTCATTGTCAGGTAGTGACTAAAATGTGCCTTGTATGATCTTTATAACTAAATGAGTGTGTGGCTGGCTAAACTGTAAAATGTGGAACTTTGAGGGGATTCCTAGCACAATCCATGGAAGAGTATACTAAGAAAATTTTGTTCCCATTTTGGTTGACTGGATTCAAAACTGCACTGAAAATACCTCATAATAATCTTATGAAGTATTCTAATTTTAGGGACAGGGATTACTTAACACAAAGAAATTAAATAATTTTCCAGGTGACTATTTTAAATATTCTTATCTATCTAGATGTTTCTCTCAGATTAGAGAAAATTGGTTCTCACCTATATCTCATGACATACACAAAATATCTTCTGTTGTTGTTAATGTACATGATTCTAAACTAAAAAAGATTGACAACACTGACTGTTGGTGAGAATGTGGAAAAATTGCAATTTTCATGCACACAAGCAGGAATATAAATTAGTACAAACACTTGAGAAAATTAATTTACTCTGACCAAGTATTTGGCACATTGTAGGTAAACTAGTAGATTATTTTTATTGTTTTGCCATTCATGCCTTTGACCTCTAAGAAAGCTCTGGTACCTCCATTGAGTCATCAAATTCAGTTCTGCTGCATTCCAGAAAAGCGAGTCTTTAATCATCTTACTGTTTATACAGTTAACTTTCACTCTCTTTATCCAACTTTTTTCCAAAGCCCCCTGCTCTCAATTCAAAATCAATTTTCTTTTTAAAACCTTAAGTTCCTTCTATCTTGTTTATCAACCCCCACATGACCTTACCTTCCCTTTTTAATTATTACTTGTATCCTTAGTCCAGTTTATCAATCTCCGTTGTTACGTTCCCCTCTGACCCTACCTTGCCAAATCCAGCCATGGGCTGTATTTACCTTGTCAGTGGGGTTGAAATATCAGATTTTAAACCCCATGGTTCCATATCTACCTTCTCAGAATTCAATTGCTAAAAAGTCAGTTGAGTGTCAAAGTGATTTCTTGGTGGTACTTTCCAATAACAAGAATCATCTACCAGGTTTTATATGAGAACTGGATATGCAACTGGTTTTATAGGTTTAGAACTGTCCTTGGCCAACATAAACTACTAAAAAGTTTGTGAAATTATATTAAGCAACAGTTTCACATTAAAGTCATGCTAAATTAATTTTTCATACTTTCTTAACACTTGTTTTATATGGAATATTTAAACATACAAATGATTTGAGGCTATTTTTCGATTTGAAATGTGTCATGAAAGTGTCAAATAAAAATTCAAGCAATAAATAAACAGCTTTATAGGAATAAATGGAAAAAAGTGTAGGAATTTTCTATTTAATACAATGAGGAAATAATTTTAAAACCTTATTAAATAAGTAACAGTATTGTCAAACCACTTCTTAAATGTTTTTCTTGTAGTTGAAGCAAAAAGAAAAGAAAGAAGCAGGAGTTTTTAAGATGTCATGGTGAAGTATTATTCAATTAAGATATTTAGCAAAACTACTTTTAAAAAATCTTTAGAAGAACACGCAAAAAGTCAAGGCTCTATTGCTACTACAAAGCTTCTTTTAATGGACTTCTCCTGCCATGGTTCTTGAGCTTTTTGATGTCCTAAGTAAACTTTAATATAAAAACCACTCCTTCCACACCTTCAAGGGGCCAGACTCAGAATCTTCTGAAGAGAATTTTTGGCCAGCAAACCACACAAGGATTCATGCCACTTTTTTCTTAATCCTACAGCAAAATAGAAAATTATTTTCTTTTCAACTGTTACTTTTCCATTAATATTACTAGAAAACACGTGTTTCATTTCAGGGTTTTTAGTCTCCTAGAAACAATGGTTAATCTATGTCAATAAACTTTGTAACATGTTGAATAAATATATAATTTATATATATATATATATATGTAACAAATATAGAGGTTAGTTCATTTTGGTTGTGAGAGAAATCCAATTCAAACTAGAAAATGCAAAAAGAAAATGGTATGGTAGAGAGGAAAATTACCTCCTTATGAAACTGAATAGGTCAGGGTTGCTTTCCTGACAAATGCAGATCAGTCTTAAGGATTTATATAAGGTCTCAACCTTATCTTTATAATGACCTTAATTTGTTGATTTGGCTTCTCTATGTATTGGCTTCATTCTCTCCTACTCTGGGGCTCCTCATTACAGTAGTTGGAAGGGAAGCCTGACAGCATACAACTCCAGGTTTATAGCATCCTAGCAAATTAAATCAGAGGAAAGAAACCATCTTCTTTTCCTCTGTTCACATGGAAAAGTCTAGGTCAGTGAGATGGAATCCAGTAGTTCTTGATTGTCAGACACACCAGAAATGCTTGGAATGGAGAGGAGTATCAGTTCATCAAATGAAGAGGTAATTCTTGACCTAAAGAAGTAGGTAAGAGATGTTAGACAGAAAAAAACAGATATCCAGTTACCAATATGGCAGGTATTGGTATCCACCCCATATTTTCTTGGCTTGCCTCTAAGTTTACCTGTAGTTGTGAAAATAGTTTCTGGCACACTGGAAATTCCCCATCTCAGGTTCTTGGCTTCTCCCCCTTTCTTGCTTGAGGGCATTCTCTATGCTGTGGGTGTCACCTCAGACAAAGACAACAAAAGAAGTGTTGGCATGTTAACCTCTAGGAATGGAGTCAATCTTCACCTAGTGAGAATGGAGTGTGGAAGGTAAAGCTTTCTCTTTATCCAGGAAGAAAATGCTGAGGCATGTCCCACATGATTTCTCAGAATGTCTCAGATGGAATTGAACTCCTTGTCACTTACAAATGGCAGCTGTCTATTCATATACCTTGTATCTGTTCCTCTTCTTTCTGTGTCTCACTTCCCTACTCCCTTACTACCTGAGCCTGTAAAATAAAGTACCTCCAATTTAAGTCCTTATCTCAAGGCCATTTGTGTGGAAGACACTCAGATTATCTATTCAATTTTCCAAATAATAATTATACTAGATGCTGAAATATAGCAATAAACAAGATAGGTATAGTATCTCTTAGAAAAGATAACAAAGAAATTTAATCTATAATTAGAATTCTCATATTTTTTCATGTGTATTTTTGGTGCCAGGTAATATTTTTTAGATATTGGTTATGAAAATTATTTTTAGTTAATGTATATATGTGCAAATCAGATCCTCACCCAGGAAAAGGACATTGCTCCAGAATAGGAAGAGACCAAAGGGCTAAATATGGGTCAACAAACAGCAACGAGAAAGGAAGTGGAGTGATCAGAGGGAGTAATCTGAGGAGTGGGGGGCATTCCCAATGGGACCAAGATAGTCTACAGCCATACCACCCTGAACGCACCCGATCTCGTCCAATGGGACCAAGATGCCTAATGTTGTATGAAATCAAAAATTCAAAAACTAATTAATTAATTTAAAAAATAAAATTAGAAATTAGGTCCCACTCAAAACATTTTTAATAAGCATTCTGTTAGGTTTATTTCATCTATTCTCTTTTGACTTAATGCTTGAACATTTTAAAACATTATCATGTCATAAACTTTATTATGCAACTCAAGAAAATAACAGGTTCATAGATAACTGCAATGCCATTATCACCCTTAAAATCAACAGTGACTCTTTGTTGATTCCATAGTATATCTTGGCATCTTTTCAGCATACTCAACATGCGTACTTTGACATAACTGAGAGCAACATTGTCATACATACATTGTCATTCAAGCTTATATGACAGTAAAAATACTCAATGATAGCTTGATATGTAATAATAAACTAAACGAATTGTTACATAACTACAGCTTTTGGTTGACATTTATTTTTATATTAAATTATTTATTTATATATAGATCTCACATCTTTGTAATCCCCAGGGTTTGCACAAGTCTTCCCTCCCTGAGCATTCCCACCAACTCCCGGCCCCTCCCCACCCCAAGTTGTGTAATTCAGTTTGGTTGTTAGCCTGTTTTGACCCACTCAAAAACTTTACTCCAGTCAAGAATAAGTCAAATTTAATAATTCTAGAAATGGAGTCAAGTACAACCTGTTTGTTACACCACGTTCCTCCTATCAACTGATTTTTCCATCTGCAAGTTCAACTCTCATTTTAAATTTTAGAATTCATTGTAATCTGCAGCAATTTTAATAGTTCTTCCCCAGTATTTTAGAAAAATCCACCTCTAACCTCACATCACCCAAGTCATAACAAAACTTTGTTCTTATTCCTGAATTAAGTATGCATTTTGAACACCTGAGCACTAACAACCTCATTGTTATACCTGATTAGCACATAAAATACCAAGTACTTTCAATCACAAGTGACAGAGAACCCAATCCAAACAGGGGCTGAAGCAAAGAAGGAAGACCTGAATGAAGGTCCAAGGATAGTTTTGTCATCGAGTACCACAAGATCCTAAGGTTTACTGGATCTTTAAGGCATTTCCATGCCAATTTTCAGATTTGCCTTTCAGATCTGCCCTTCTATCAGCCTTTTCCTCAATATAACTCCCCTCATAATAGTAGAACTGGCTACAATAGTAACAAAAAGAAAAGAGAACATCTGCATTCTAACAACCTTAGTAAAATCCCAGCACTCTATGGCTGCTCCAATTTAGGCTATGAACAACATACTCTTGGCTTGAGACATTAAAGACTCATCCTGCCTGCTGCCTGGAGTTAACTGCATGTTCATCATCTAGTTGTTTCTCAAAAGAGACCTATGGTGGGGAAAAGGGATGGGAGATTGATCACCAGGGAAAAGTAGCCTCTCTACCTGTATCATGGTTGCATGATTGTTTTTCCTGCCTTTATTCCTTGACTTTCATCTTTTTGTCTTAGTTATCTGTTCCCTAATCAAGGTTATTAGCACTGGGTCTTGTATTATTCTAAGACCCCAGCTAGGAATCAGAGAACTGGGATTTATTGACTAATTTCACTAAGATGGAATGCCTGGATTCTGACCATTAAATATCACTTCATTTGTTCCTACTATCCCCCATGAATCTCCCAGGATGTTGTTTTGGAACCCCCAACACTTCATTCTTCTTATCCTAACTTGTTAGTCAGATTGCTGCCACTCAGTGTCTATGACTACCTGTCATGGTTTGTCAAAATATTGCTGGGTCAGATCCAAGTTGTGATATAATTAAATTGATAGATCAACTTTTAAATTTCTAAAGTTATACATTTATCTTAAGAATTATACATTATCAGAAGAAAGGAAAATATCGTAAAATTATAAATAAGGTTGTTCAAAATAACTTGGAGATATTATTTTGAAAAATGTGACAAACTCTTTTTGGGAAAGGACAGTGGGAATTGTAGAGTAATTTAATAATTTTTATTATTAAATTACTAATTTAATAATAACTTTATTATTTACTAGTGATTATGATTTTAAGCAGAGAATTTTCCAATAGAGATATTTATGGTAGTTAAACTGAATGCCACTGAATAAGCTTTCAGGTTCCATCCAAATATGACAGGGTTTAGAAGAAGTTTAAATAATTTGCACATGGCTCATCTGTTTATTTAAGTCCATACTTCCAAAGTGTGGGAACAGCTTGTTCTCTTTTTTTAAATCATCTTACACATCTCTTCTGCAGACTCATTTATAACACTAAGCTGCTTTAAAATTCTTTCACCCTCTTTCAATAGTTCAAACAAATGTACCCCATACCCCATCTGGTTTATTATAAAGTATGAACTAGCCAAAGCCATAATTACTGATATTTTACAGATACAGGAACTAGTTCTTGATTCTAGAATTTTGTTAGTGGCTAATACACATTATGCAGTTTTCTTGTACTTAAAGTTATGTTTCTATTATCTCCTAAAATGTGACTGTTACTTTTTTACTTATTTTTTTAATTCTTTTTAAATTTTATTTCTTTTTATTCTTTGAATCACAAATTTGGTAAATGATTTTTGAGATACCTCCCCTTCTGGCACCCTCTCTGTTCATTCAAACCCCTCTGTTTGCTGTTTGCTAGTCTGTGTTAAGTCCATTAGTCTCTTCCTTTCCTGGGCAGTGTCCTTTCACTGGTTGAGGGACTGTGTACTTGGAACCAGGCAAACCATGCTGGTAGGTTTTTGTGTTAACCCTGTGTTGGAGCAGCCAGTCTTTATTTATTTGTGTTCTGTCCATATTTCCTCATTGCAGGCTGTCTTCTCCGATCTCTCCTCTTTGTTGTTTTGCTGCTTTACATTATGGTTCTGGCATCTGGTTTAAGGGACCTCACCCTCAGTCAGTGTCGGTGAAGAAGTTTCTCTGTGGATACAAGTATTTGTGAATGGCCATTGTAGACCATCTCCTCTCCCTCAGTTTGCAGCTTTGCTGTTGGGGCCGATGCCTCCACTTTTTGACCTTCCTCTCCTGGATGTGGGTATGGGTGCCTGGCCTCCTAGATGTCATCTCAGAAATGAGATCGTGCCTCTTCTAGACCTGGTGAGCGCGTAGGTGTGGATTCGTGGCATTGTGTTTCCATAGTTGTTTCTCCAGTCTCACATGCACTGGTTCTCTCGATATTCCAGCCCCTATGTCCAACTCAGACTTGGAGGCTGGATTTTTACCTGGTCCCTTACCCATTTTATAATGGTGTTCGTATTATTTGTGTTCTTCCTCCTCCTGAGGATTAGCTGGAGTGAGAGTGAAATGGAAGGGGCATAACCCCCCACTCCATATCACCTGTGCACCGGTACCTCCCTGTGTGGGGGCAGGACCTGGATGGCCGGGCAGGTGCAGTCCCAAGCGCCTTGGGGTAGGGGCTTGGCCAAACCATGCCTTGACCCATTTGGGCTGCAGATGGCTGCCCCGTGCAACCATCTGCTGGTGGACGGGGCTGGAACTCCACCCAGGTCCCCCTCCCAGGCTCTCTGGCACAGAGGGCCTACCCGGAGTTCCTCGCCACCTTGGCTCCCTATTGGCAAAGGGGCCTAGATGGCCCAGGACCCCAGGCCTGCAGGCGGTCATGTGGCTGCCTGCTGGTGGGTGGGCCTGTTACTTTTCATTTGATAGGAATAAAAATAAATAGAATTCAACATAATATGTTATGGTGACTGACTTAAGGTAACATGACCCTTCCATTTTGGGTCCTCCTTGTGGCTGTTAGATACAGTGTTAATTAAACTAATTAAGCAAACTTGTGCTAATTTAGCAGGTTTGTTTTTAAAAAGATGTATCTATTAGGAACAACTGTCATCCTTCTCATAAAAAAAGAAAGAGAAGATTTCGAATTTCAAGAAGATCTGGAAGATCTTAAAATTCATCTGAAAGATTTACAAGGATCTCCTAAAAGATTTAATTATTTCATTGCAAAGGCATACATATACAAGTTGTCTTTTGTCTCCTAATGATAAAATCTATGTCTATGACTAAAGAAAATGCAAAAATGCAGTCTTATGTGATGTCTAGATAAAAACCAACCACATTTCCCAACACTGAGAAGCAAATAAAAGAAAAAACATAAAGTTATTCCATTTTTGTTCATTGAACAAGTACTCTAAATTTTTTTAAATATTTTTTTCTGGACCTAGCTGGCCCCATTCTAATATATTCTATGTGACTCGATGATAACATCACTCTTTACTAAACCCTTTAATAGTAGTAGTAAAAGTACTAACTACTAGTAACACTAGTTTTTAATCTACTGAATGTTAATTTCCTTTTTTTTTAATGTTAATTCTAATTTTCCTATGCTGCTTTATGTATTTGCATTAACACTTAATTCTCCATGTCAAAAGATGTGGTAATATCCAGAGATATTATCAACTTTACGTGAACTCTGCACAGTTCCATGTAGACAAAACTCAATAACACTGCATATCAACCAAGGCTTCCCTATGGTTGGTGATATGCAACCAACTGGTACGAATCGTAGGAACAAAGAATCAATGCCTCATCATCTCATCAGCTAAAAATTTGACTTTAGGAGATAGGAGTCTGAAGATTAATTCCTCCCTTCAGAGATCAGAGAAATAATTTGTATTTCTTATCAAGTAGCAACCAAATCAATAACACATCCTTATTGTGTCCACCTTCTTCAACCCCTTTTCTCTCAGGTTTCTCCTGATCTAGTATATAATTTATTCTTTCTATCATGTCAAATATTCACTAAGGGCCAACAGTTTCTTATTCTTCTCTTAGCTATGTTGCCCCTAATATATCACCCAGAATATTAGAGTCAAAGAATAAACATTTACAAAATCAATAACTTCAGCTCTACTCAATAAAATTATCTGGTTTTAATTTGTGGATTTTTAACACTTTTTGAAAATGATTAGTTCCTACTCAAACTCAAGGAAATGTAAACCTTTTCACAAAATTTTATAAAGAATAACTTTTTTTCCTCTCTCACAAATGCCTCATGTTGCAAGTACTATTGGATGGGCTCAGAATTGAAAAACAATAATACCATGTCTGCCCACAGAGTTGAATATTAACTTGTTGATGTCATTATTTAACTTTCAGATGAGTGTTTATATATAGTTAATTCCACATGGTCCTCATATGCCAAAAAAATAAACATCTTTAAAGTTGGCTCTTTCCCTCTTTCATGTTGTCTTCATTGCCACACCCAGTGATACAAATAGAACTTGTTCATGTATATTTGATTACATGAAAACAGCCTATGCATTTCCACCTATTAATTGCAATGAGTCTATAGTTTATAAGCTAGTTTCTTTTCTGCCCTAATTTGCATTTCTCAAAACACTAATTATGCATCCTGGATTTAACATAGCACAGAAATACCTGATATATATTAATACAGGATTTTGGTCACATTACTTTGGGGATTTTATATTGAAATTTCTTGTTTATATATACAATTTAAGAATTCATAGTTTAAAAATGACAAATTTACGTTTTTCAGTCAAACTAAAAAAAACTGGTAATTTTGTTATATCCAGTTTCACTCTTCAAGGCTTAAACCATGTCTACCTTATGCTATGAATTCACGGCAGTTTGGCCAGTTTTGTATAGTTAAAGGTAGACAAAATGATTAGTACCATTTGATGGCATACCTGAAACCAAATCTCACTTCACTCACCAAAATGGAGAGTCTACTCAAGTCTTTACTCAAAGCTAGGTCTAGTTTCTGATTGTCTCCTTTCTTCTATCAAAGTGGTTCTTTTTTATTTGTGATGAACAGAAGCATTTCAAACAGCCAGCCTAAACATTACTCCCTAGGCCTCCATAAGCAGCATATAATCTCACTAGAAATACATACCTATGTAGTTGAAAGACATTACGGAGGTTAAGACATCTAGGGCCTTATCCCACTACTGGGAATATACCCAGAGGACATGGAAACATTAATTCAAAAGGACACCTGTACATGCATGTTCATTGCAGCTCTGTTTACAATTGCCAAGACAGACTTGGAAACAAACCAAATGCCCCAAAACAGATGACTGGCTAAAAAAAATGTGGTACATATACATGATGGAATACTACTCATCCATCAAGGAGGACAAACACATGTCTTTCGCAGCAACATGGATGGAACTAGAAAGACTCATATTAGCAGAAATAAGTCAAAAAGAAAAAGAGAACTACAGGATGGTCTCACTTATATGATGGATATAGGGAGAAACAAACAAACGAATAAGAAAAAATAAAAACAACCAATGGGACTGAACAATGGAGCAAGAGAGGAGGAGGGGGAAGAAGGCGGGAGAGGTAAAGAGTGCAAAAGATCAGGGTGGCTACAGGTGTTAGTGAAGTGGGAAAGCCCTGGGGTACACAATAATGCAATAATGAAATATAAATATAAATACGCATATATATGCAAATTAAAAAATTTAAATAAAAGTAAACAAATAAATAAAAGAAGAAGTCTAGGGCCTTCACTTTACAGATGAGGACAAAGCTCTGCTGAGATGAACACTGAAATGAGTTGAGTATTTGAGTATCCAAGTGTACATGCAAATTAGTGAAAAGCCTTTATGAAAAATGACATAACCAGTTTTAGGAAAAGCACCCATTTGAAGAGACACCAGAATTCCATTCTTTCCCAATTCCAAGTCACAGCAAAAGAAAATGAAGTAAGTATATCTCGGGGTCTTGATCTCACCCTTCCCTAAGTGTTTTCACACAGCCTACACCTACAAAGGCCTGCTTCCCAGGTAGTGTACAAAAACTTATATTCTTCCTTTTCTAGCATCGAAATAACTTTCTAGTCTTTCCAGTCTCTACACTAATCCTGCCTTAATTGTATGTCACAGATTTCATCCTTGCTACAGGATTGACTTGCTCTTGTATCAGTCTCAAGGAACAACTCTAATGAGAGCACCAGAACGAGATGGGGTGAGGACTTGGCAGCAGCTTAAAACTCATTTAAAATGAATTGTAGTGGCAACTGCTTCAGAATTTTTCTGTTTGAGGTAGTCAGCCTACTCATTCCTGTTAAAAAGAGAACCAAGGTGCTTCACAGGAGGTCACATTTGCCTAGCAAGGCCCCTGTGTTTACACAGATTTGAGAAGAAACCTACCTGGAATGGTTTTAGGGACAATAATGAAAATCAAGCTAAGTCGCCCCTTGATGATTACAGGACTTTTCCAAACCGGTAGTATTTGGTCAAAGGAGCTGATCCAAAACCCTATCCACTTTCTCACAAATTCCTGCCTTCCCACTCCTGGTCACGGTAGTCTTAATCTTTTCCTGAAGTAAAAAGTAGTCGGAGTCAGTCATAAGTATGGCCCTAAAACACTCTATATACTTTTAAAAGCAGTTTTAGCAGAAGTAGAAAACAGAGCCAGTTTCTGCCAAGCTGGCTTAACCATTTTCCATCTTATGAATTGATTAGAAAAACAGAAATTTAATATTATAACTTACATGTATTTTACACACTTTGGAAGGAAGGAGTCAAGGCATTGCTAAATGTATCAGATCAGAGGTCTGAAATCAGCCCAGGATGTCATCTGTTGCACTCTGAATATGGGCAACAGTGTCAGGTAATCAGGGGATGATATTTGGGAGCTGTGGATCAGTCTCACTTCAGAGTAGATAACTATTCACTTCACAGCAACCAAATGGGATGCCAGTCACTATCACAAAGTCTCAGACTGGAGCAAATTACAATTTTTTCAAACTTATACTGAATCGTAATCACATTATTTTCTTCCCTGTCTCCCAGTCACATCTTAATATAAAACATATAGGTATCCACTAGGTAGCCTACTGGAAAAAAAAGAACTCTAACTTAGTTTACTATCAACTTCTCCCAAAAAAGTCATAACAGCTAGACCACTTTTCTAATCCATATCTTAATCTGATCAATCATTATAAAAAAAATAATTCTTTTTTTATATTTGTGTGTCATTTACCTCTTATCAATTATGTAATTTTCAATAATTGTTCTCATGAAAGAAAAAAATGAAAGAAAAAGTTTGATTATTAAGAAAGAAAAATACATATATTTTGGGAGAAAAATGACCACTTTGGTTTCATATTTTAGTTTTCCATATGTCTTTTCAAGAGATTTACCCATGTCTTATTAAAATATTATGTATTTCAGATATACATAGCTAACAAACCAGCAACTGTAAATAGTCATTAAACCTTTCTGGTAACTCCATGCCCAGTGGCATTTTGGATAATCTTGTAAAATCAGGTTGCTCATTATAGTTTACAAACTTAATTGATGTATGTGCAGCAATATTGACTTGTCTAACCTCTTACCCAAATCTTGAGTTTGCAGTCATGGCTTTTTAGCAGAAGAAAGTAGCTAACCCCTGTCTGGCTTTACTATGTCACCCTCTTCCAACCCCAACTTATCATGCTGGTTTTTGTCCCCTTGTCTTTTCAAAACTATTCTCATTCCAACCCTTAATAAGGCCTACCCTGGTTGTCTTCTGGTGGTGTAGGGATTGGAGAATCACAATGGCTAAGGATTCGCATGTCTTCCTAAAGTAGCAAGTCTATTTACAATCTTCATTCCCTTCATGACTATGGTGATGTATTTATCATTGATCTCTCACACACTTATAAACAAAAAGTCCTTTTCCAAAATGTGCCAACTGTCCCATTTGCTGAGCCTAAGCAGTTAGAAACATTAGCTCTAGACTATTGGATTCAAATCCTAACTCTACTACTTAGCCACCACATAACCTTGGGAAAATTAACTTTGGTCCTCTGTTCCTCACTTATAATATGGGCATAATGATAAAAGTAATACTAACGTCAAGAGTTGTTTGAAGGTTAGATGAGTTTATACATGCAAAACATAGAAAACTGTGAATGAAAAACACTCTTAGAAACATTCTATTATTGCTACTATTTTCCCCATTTTTAAGTGTATGTATATGAGAGATACAGACTCACACAATCTATAAATAGAAGAAATGATGGAATCAACTAGTCTAGGGCTGAAAATATTCAAACACCTACAAAGCCCAAACAGGCAATATGGTGGATGTGATGAAAGCAAACTTGAGAAATGAAAGGAGCGAGAGGAAGGATGGTAATACCTTACTAGCATGGCATTTGCTTCTCTCAGCATGAAACAATATTGCCTTGTGAAATCAGAAACCTGGTGTGACCAGATCTTCCAGTTTTTCAGGAAAAACAAGATAGTCTTGTATGTAGTTCCAATGTTCAAATGTTGACAGATAATTCAAACTTTTATAAAATGTTTTGTTGATTTCTCTTCAAAAAAAATCACAAAAGCATGGCAGCTCCTACTTTAGACATTCTAGTCTAATTACATTTCATTTGAAACTGAGAAAACAAGATTAAGAAGAAAAGTGCTTCACCAAATATACACACAACAGCCAAACTCTGACAAAGTTCCTATCTCCTGTGTTTTAATAGACAATTTTTGACACTCTTCCCAGTGGTGTCTTTTCCCTCTTTAAATCTATTTATAATATGTCACTAAATGCAATTCTTTTCTATTTTCTGACCCATTCTCATGGTGATGCCCCTGAGCTGTTGCCGTATAATCTCCTCATTAGACTATCTCTCAATCCAATCCACCCTACTGGTTTTCTGGTTTTCTATGACCAGACTGACCTTAATATCTGATCATATCTCTGTTCCAAGTCCTTCCAAAATTCTATATCAGCCTCTGTATCAGAGCCAGGTACACTGGCTTATCATTCACTCATCTAGCCTCAAACTGATTTTTCTTAACTGGGTTCTGTGTAAACAAGTTGTGCCTCGTTGGCTGAGTTAGTCACTTCACCTCCACATTCCTGAGAGTAAGATAAGAATAATGAGAAAATATATAACACCACTGTGCTGTTAAAGATATTAAAGGAGTTATACATGTAAAATGCTTTATGTGTAACAAGCATGCTAAAATGCTGATTATTTATTAACATATCTGTATTACCTCTCCTATGATATACTACGTATTTATAGAACAGAATGTATGTCTATCAACATATGCTCTTTCCACCCAAATATTAACCATATATTATTCACTCACTAGAAACTCCTTCATTATAAGAGTAAATGAATTGTCAATGAAGAATCTGTGTAATCAGATAAACATGACCATGGACCAGAAAGAGAGCAAAAATATAAATTATTCAGTGATTTCAAGGTTTCCAAAGACAGAAGCCAAGAGTGCTATACAGAGTTTATCTCCTTCCAGGTAGTGGTGACTTATGTGAATAATTACTTGTAAAAGTTGTCTTGTACCTTAAGATTATTTGGGACCAGGATGGTGAGAAAAACCAGGCAAACTCTCATGAATAGGACCTAATCACTTCCTTAGTAGCACTGAGGAGTAGAAACCCCAAATTACCACTACAAAACTTTGTTCTTAATCATGGGCACAGGGGTTATACGTGAACACAACAAAGTTCTAGAGAAGGAGTGATAAATAAAAAATACATATATTTACACATATATTTGCAATATTGCATATATACATATACATACCTTAATAAATACACATATATACAAATGAATACATAACTATTTTCACCCAAATTGAGCCTTTAAATCCAAATTCAAAACTACATGAAGAAATCCAATGCCAAGAAATACAGATGATAACAAAATTAATAAACAGAACATTAATTCACCAATATGAACAGCCTGAAAGTATGCTCAAGATTTTCACAGAAATAAAGTAATGATATTCACTTAAGACAAATAAGGATCCATGAAATAAACAAAACAGGCAAAAAAGAAATGAGGTCAGGATTATAAGAAACAAAAATAACTAGATACAATATAAAGATAAATGACTAAACTGAGCTACCAATAAATGACTTATTCTTGCACTGATTAGTGTCAAAAACACAATTGATGAATCAAAAGTAGTACTTAAATTATTCAGACTGACACAGCAGTAGAACTATAAATAGCAGTATAACTATTAGTTCAGAGTAAGAAATATTGAATTGAGGGGATTCCAGAAAGATTAGAGGGATTACTGGAGCATCAATCTTTGAAATCACAGTAATCATAAGTTTTTCCAGATCTGCCCAAAGTCTTCATATTGCAAGGGTTTTTGTTTTTGTTTTTGTTTTTTTGATTATTTAGAAAGTAATGAAATATATATTTACACCAATATATTTTTATTAAAGTATATTAGAAGTATATCAGAGAAAAATCTGAAGAAAACCACACAGAAAATATGGATTACCTACTGAAAATGTTAGAGTACTCCTCTACTCACCAACAAGAGAAGTAAGATAGTTGAATCTCAAGAGTTTACAGAAAATAACTACCAACCTATTTTAGACTTAGTCAAACTCAATTCCACTTCTTAGAGTAGAAAAATATATATCTCAAACCCACAAAAATTTACTATGTCATCCATGGATCTTTCCTAATATAAATCTTATTTGTCTGTATTTTTGTTAATACATAAAAATTTGTGTCAGTTTAACAGCTTAAAACAATGCATATTTATTATCTGACAATACAGGTCTAGTATCCAGAAGTGACTGAACTGGGGTTTCTGCTTCAGGGTTTCTCAAATACTACACTCAAGTTTTTCACCAATGTGGGCATCATCTAATGGTTCAACAGGGAAGTGATCCATTTTCTCGTCCACATAAATGTTGACTAGATTCAATTCTTTCTGAGCTCTGGGGCTGAACAAATCTCAATTCCTTCAGAAACCTCCTAGCCACCCTATTCCCTTGTCATGTGAACTCTCTCATGATATGGTAGTTTGTTTCATCAAAGCTTGCAAAAAAGAAACTGTTGGCTACTCAGAAGTTAAGATCTCTCGTAATCTATTTATAGGCGATGGCAACTAAAAACCTTTACCACATACTGTGGCTTAGAAGCAAGTTAAATAGGCTAACCAATGCACAAAGCAAGGGAATTACACATGGGTGTGTATACCCCATGATTAGGGGTCAGTTTAAAGTGAGTCCACTACACTATAATAGGAGGAAAACTTAGAAAAGATGTGGATTATACGAAAAGGGGTTCTAATGTTACCCTTTGGTGTTTGGTATTCATCAGTGATTACGATTGACCCATAGGTCTGACTGCAACTTGTCACTTTTTACTTATTCTGCTACTGTTTATATGGGAAACAACATTACTAATGCATATAAACTGCATTACTAATGCAGATAACCAAAGTATAAAGTACTTGGGTGTTGGTGATTAATGCTATTCCCATACTGCTTATATACCCAGACTGTACTTTGGATTGTTTACAAAAAGAGGAATTTTATGATTCAGGGTTATGTAAAGATAATGAATTGAAATAAGCTTGGAGCTCTTAAGAAAAAGTATGCATGACCTGAGATTCTGCATAAAGACCTCAAGTTTTGCCACAGGAGAGGAAGCCATCACAGATTTTAAAATAGTATGCCATCACCTGTTTCATATTTGAAGATCTCTTTTCCTTTTCTTTTATTAGCCTATTTTCTCCCTAATGCGCATATTGAGTAAATTATATTAATCTGACTTCAATTTTACTAATTTTATCCTTTACCATCTTTAACTAGTTGGTGTTTGACTGAAGTAGGGCAAGCATTGAGCCCACCCAGAAAGTTTTTAATTCAGTTATTGTGCTGTTACGTCTATAATTTTCATTTTTATTAGTTGTATTCCTTTGCTAATATTTTTTATTTGTTTCAAAAGAAATCCTTGTTACTTGTTGAGATTTTTCTATGATGGCTATCTTCAAACTTTGTTTCAAATCATTCCAACATCTAATACATCTTGGTGTTTCCATCTGTTGATGTTCTCTTCAAGTTGTGATTTGTTGCTGTGATAAGTGATTTTCATTTTCAGTAGTTTTCTTGATATTTATAAAAAATTCTGAATCTTTTTAATTTTCTTGTTTAGCAAATGTGCATCTTGTTGAGATGTAGTGAAAAGGTTGGGTGCTTATGCGTGCTCAGTTTTCCACTAGACCTTATCCACCATCACTCCCATGAAGTAGGGTACCAGCTTATACCATCTAGTTGCATAAGCATGGGGATAGAAATCCAACTCCCTTTTCATGTTGCTGGTTCCCATTGAAAATGGGGTTCTAAGGGTTTTGCTTCATTGCATCTGGATGGGGTTATAAGCTCAGTTCTCCGTTCAGCACTGCTGAAACCAAGAGAGGGAAAGCAGAACATTGAGTCACACTGTTTTGTTCTTATAGGATCTGGCAGAAGCTCAGCTCCCTAAATCACTGTTGATACCTAGGGTGGGGGATAATGAAGTCATTCAGTCTCATTGCCAGGTGGGTGTAGAAGTTTAGCTTGCCTTTGAACCCCAATGATTCTACACAACATGAAAATCTTAGCAATGCTTTCCCCTTTAGGAAAAATCTTGATCACTTATAGCCTCACCTGCATTACCCCAGGAGGAGAAGTGCCAACTACTTCCATTGAGTGGAAGTGGAAGATTAACTCCCTCCTTGGTCTCACCGCAATGGAAGAACATCACTATATCATGGGGACAGAGGATGAAAAAGCAGTTTTCTTTTTGTTCCACTGAAACAAAGGGAAAAAGAAAATATTATTGGTGTTCGACTGTAGTAGGGCAGGTATTGACAGAAAGATTTTCTGTTGCTAGACCATCCTTCCCTGATCTTTTGACTGTGGAAATAAGCCTTTCTTGAAGATCTTTCCTCCCCTGTGTCTGTTAGCAGTAGAGGTTAAAAGACATAGAACATACGCAAGACAAAACTCATTGCAATGTCCCTCGTTAAGTCCTTAGAACCTAGAATATCTGCTTCTTTTCAGCATTAAAAGGATTTTCCACACATCTGCTGTGTTAACTCTTTTAGATGTAAACAGGAATGAACTGACCCATCTTGAGATGATCCATTGTTAAGTGTTTATTTGTGAACAACAAATGGAATGTAAAATGATAGTTAAAGGCAATTAATTATAGAAATTTAAATATACACTGAAGACTAGGTTATTTGAAAATCATTTTTAATCTGATTTAATTTGGTTTGGTATAATAATGGCATTGTGGTTGTATAAAAAGAATAGTTGTACTCTGAAGCAATGTTTATTGAAGTATTTAAAGGTAAAATTATATGATGCCATGTAAAATACTCTACAAAAATACATTTATAAAAGAGAAAGGAGTGAGTTAGGGAAGAACGGAGAAGAAAAGGAGGAAAATTGGAAGGGAGGGGGGGAGAGAAAAAATAAGGGATAAGAGAAGGAGAAAGAATGGAAAGTATTTAGTGGATAATGTACATTATATTTGCAAATTCTTGTTCTTCAAGTTTGAAATTGTTTCCAAAAATTGTTTTGAATTTCTGTATATAAACCACACCTTGATATATACAGCAGAATAACAAATTTTAGAAATTCAAGAGACATACAGAATTTACAGTTTACTTATATACATATATATGTAAAATCCAGTCCAGTTAAATTTGATCACAAATTCCTCCACTCCGATGAGCAATTACCATGTCACAAACCACAAGATACATAAAGAAAGCAAATATTTTTGTTAAAATGATCGCCTTAACATGATCCAAAGGACTTGCAATATGGCATTTGTGAAAAATTCTTTATGTTTAAATCTAATCCCTTGATAAATGACAAGTGTAGAATTAAATAAATATTTCTCCTAATTTATAGGCCCAGATTTATAAAGTAAATAAAGAAAAATGAGGCTCAGTGAACAAAATCAAGAATTCTTGGCTTCATATTCGCTATACCTATTTCCAGAATAGCAAAAATGGTGCAGCAAGCAAATCTCTAAGCTAGAAGTGACCCCAAAGCCTGTGTTTTCATCTCTTAAACAACATACCAGGCCAGCATGATCACTAGAGGGCACAGCTGGGTTGCTCCCAGGTGTGGGATACAAGAGGATTTCTCCAATTTTATATTTTATTCACTTAGCCTTTAAAAAGCAGTGGACAAAGAAGTTCTCTTCCAAGAAGGTATAAAACCTTGCCTGATAGAGATGACTTAGTAACAGGGGGAAAATGTCACCGGAAAATAAAACTGTCCTGATCTGGATTCCAATAACATCTAGATTTTTCTGTAGTTCTCAGATTCTATCTATAAGGTATCATTTAAATTAAGACAATTAAGTCTACACATTTTTTATTTTTATTTCCTTGTTAAAAAACCTCTTTGCTTTTCATAACTTCTAGCTAGCACTCTAGACACCATTTCCTCCCTGGCATCTTTCCATTTATTTCACCCTCCAAATTTTTTTTACTGGGAATTAATCTTAGAACTTTTTTTTTTTTTTTAAATCAAGACATCCTCAGTAACTCAGAGTGATTGCTTCAGGGTCAACTGTCACCTAAATAATGGGATTTTGAAATCTTAGTACCTAAAATTTTCTAAAGTTTCTCTTTTAAATTAGACACTCCTGTTAATCAAGCCATTGTGAGCCAGTGTTTTCTCTGTGATTAAACAAGACTTAGCAGCTCACTGTGTGTGTGGAGAGCTGGCTAAGGGCAAATCCACTGTCAACACTGCATAACCCATCTCCACCTGCCCAACACCTATCCAACTTTATACCCCCAGCCCCTCTCCTGGGCACATCTTTTGCTGGTCCTTCTCAAAATAACATCCCAGAACTTGTGCTCAGCATCCGAGTGCAGGAGGGAAAGAAAAAGTAAAAAATCAGGTATACATAATTACAATCTAGTTAGGTAAACATCATAAAGTGTGTGTGTGGGGGGTTTCCACCAACACAAAAATATTTATTTAATTTAAATAATCAATTATCTAGTAGCCATATATTCTAAATTATTCAGAGCAGAATCAAGTACATTTTGATTATTATTTATGTGCAAAAATTATCTTAGTAATGTTTAACTATAATCTCTTTGAGGAATCTGGAGACTAGAATTTTAATGTGAGCTTTGCCACAATTGCATGTCTCTAGGCTCTCAGTTTCTCTGTGCTCAGCTGTAAAGTGGGAGGAACAGTGCCCCCCTGTTAAACTTAACATGAGGAATACATTTTTCTGGAATAACACACTGCAAGTGTCTAGTATGTAATAATAGTAACAATATGTTATTACTAACAGTAGTATAAATATGTAATAGGTATACTTATAAATATGCATAAATAAAATAAATAAATAGCTATACGAAGAGGAGGTTTCCCCTTTTTACCAGTAAAGATGCCTGATCAACAAAGTCTAGAACCACTGATGATACAGTCACATTACAGGTACTGACAGGCAATGCAGTAGCACATCAGAAGATTCTGCAGCGGTGGTGTGAATTAAGCATAGTGAGAACCCAAAAGTGTGTAATAAACCTGCACTGTCTCATAAGTGTCACTGAGAGTTCACCATCCAGGAAAACAAGGGAAGAAAATTCCAGGTAGATACTGAGTGTGGATTCAGATAAAGCTATGCTGATCTACCAAAGCCTCACTTTGTAGTTGTGTGACCTCAGTTTCCTCATGTTTGTTTATGGAATCACTACCACTTAATTCAGGTGGCTTGGGGGCCAATTTTTTTAAATTAACTGACATGATGCTTATTAATTAAAAGCAATTCCCTTGCTCTAAATCTCTTCTTTCCTCCTATCTCAGGAGGATGCCCTCACCAAATTTCTCTGCATGCTTTAGACGAGCAAAACAGGTTCTTTTAAGTTATTTTGTAATTGCTGCTTAAACATTTGTCAGTGGTTCCTGCTGAAATGTTATCCTCCATTACCACTCACTTTATGTGGGTTTGTGGGTTCTCTAGTATGTATACACAGACTTCTGACCCTCTGGTTGGCTCTAAGCTCTAACTAATTTTAGTGGACTCTGTGTTTTTACATACACCTCTTTTCTCCCTACTACTGGTAGCAACACCCTGGTTTCCCTTGGCAACCCACCTATTTCTCATTCTGCTCAAATGATTTCAGGGATATGGGTCAGTCACAGCAATCCACCCTTGCTGGAACAAATGGATCCAAGATAAAACACAATGTGAGCCAGTTTCCAGGCTCTTATTGAAAGTTGGCAGGAGTGACTTCTTCCAGATGTGTAATCTTAGTTGCCAGAGGTCATCACTAAAGAAATACCTGGCTGAGGGTGAAATTAGTATAGGAATGCATAATCAAAAGTAAGAAAACAGTTTCCTGATGATTCTTTTGAGCACCTGGATCAAACAATACCTAAAGCAAATTGATCTCCTGAAACTTTCAAGGCCTGCTTTTGGGTTTCTGTTACTGCAACTCAAGGAGTCCTGGTACCTCTGAAGTTGTCAACCAATCCAGAACTCTGTTTCATTTACTTTAGTGTTAGCTGCATCCCTAGACTAAATTTCCAGCTTTACTGTCATCGCTGTCAGTTGGCTTTATTATGAAGCACATAATAAACCCACCTGCTTTCTTAGATCCAAACCTGCATGGTAATTGTGGCATTTTACCTCATGTTTATGGACTCCTTCTGCACTCTGTGATATGTGATAAATTGCATACAACTCTTACCTACTTTTTTGAAGGATACTGCCTTTCATCACATTCTTCCTGATCTTAAAGTTGCTGCAAGTACCAAGAATAACGGAAGAATAATAGCTGTCATATATTGAGCATCTATGAAGTACCAGGCTTTGTGCATTGGTGAGACTTATTTGGTGGACTGCCCCTAACACTTGAAAAATAAAATGGAAAAGAATAAAGTATATCAGAAATAAGAAAGAGTGGTAGAGAAAATAAAATATCAGAATTCACCCCAGGTAGTCAGAATAAGTATTGGGTGGTAAATTTTTTTGTCCATTTATATTGTGTCCATGTGTATGTGAGTGGTGTTTGCAGCATATAACATTTTTAATGTGGATTATGATGAAAAAGTAAACAGCCTAAGTCACATAGCAAGCAATTGAGCCAGCTCTAAATCCAGACCAGTGGCTACCAGAGGGTCTCAGCCATATGCCATTTATATATAAGGAAATGAAATTCAGAGAATTAATAATATGAGGAAAATAATAATGCGCACCATACAGAATGAGGATCGAATTAGCTACTACAAATGCATAGCATAATTGTGCATATAATTGATAACATAGTAGCATATAAGTTATATAAGAATTACATGTGAATACTAGCCCATTTAGAAACATTTTATAACATCTTATTTATTTATTTAAATAAATAAGTAAATTTATTTAAATAAATAAGTAAATTTATTTAAATAAATAAGTAAATTTATTAACTTTACTTATAGATGAATCCCATTTCTTTAGATACTCTTATATAACAACATTTTCAATGACTGCAATGTATTCATTTAATTGTATGTGTAATGATTTCTTTACTGACCCGATTTTCTATTGTGAGACATTTAGGTTTCTATCTTTTTCCTATTTATCACAACTGACGGTAGCATAAACTCCTTGAATAATTATTTCCTTAAAATAAATTCTGAGAAGGAAAATAACCAAACTAAAGCACTTATTACATTTAAACTTCAGAAAAGTTAAACCAATATACACTTCCCCTTAGAAGTTGTTCTAAGTCTGGCACCTGTAATAAGGAGATGTTATTTGTCAGGAAATTTCTGATAACTTAAAAACCCATTTTTTAAGTAAATTGCTGCTGACATGTTAAGAACCACTAAGCTGACTTCATGCAGTTTCTAGAAGTATTTGCAAACCGGATCCCACCCTCCTCTCCATCCTTTATGACTCAGCTTTAGTTTCTCTTTAGAGTACTCCAAGAGCGCTTGGAGTTTCCTTGTATAAATCACCTCTCTGCTGTCTCTGCATTGCTCTCCTGGGCACTATCATCTTTCTCTCCAGCATGCACAGGAACTGCATGTGTTTCCCAAACATAATACATTGGGTTGTTAATTACTTTAATAGACTCTGATAGCTATCATTTGTAATACCCAATATTTTCTATCAACCTTATTCATCTTAAATAGCATCCTCTTTTTTCCCTACTCCTTTCTTTTATGGAACACCTCTCCAACTCCTTGTGTTCTTAATGATAGTCTCCCTGATAGTAATTCATCCCTGCCCCTGCAGTGTGGCAGTAGCAACCAATCTGAACCTATACCAGTCGCATATTCTTACAGACACACAAACTGATAGAAGTGGCAGACACAGGACACACACACAAAAAATGTCTTTTTCTGAGGTGGGTGGGCAAAATTATAAAAGAAGGAATTTGTATTAATGTGATTACTAAATTATAATTACTTAAGTCAGGTGCTATTGACAGCCTTCTTCCCCAGTTGCAGAGAGAAAGTAGTTTTTGGCTAATGCCAGTAACATTAGTTTTTTATTTGTTTTCTTTTGCTTTCACATCTAGGCGCTACAAGAGTCTTGTTTAATACACTTATAAAATAGGTAATATTAAACTATATGTTGAGTTGAGACGTGAAACACACAGTACTGAAATAATATATGATAATAGTACTAAAATAATATATGATAATATTATATGATGTAGATATAATTATAAAAGTATAGAAATAATTGTAGTTGCAACAGAATGATCAATACAAAAATCTCTAAGAAAATTGCTAGGTTTTGAAGGTAACATAATGAACTTAAGCAAAGAGGATAGAAAAGGAAATCCAGTTATAGTCTCCAGGCTACTAGACAGCTACACATTCTTAACCAAATTGCATCACCTTCTGGGATTTCATTCCTTTCTGGGAAAATTAGTGGCCAAGATCACTAGAGCTCTGGTGTATCTTCTAGCTTTAAACCTGTGACCTTCCCCTGGTAAATTCATTGTAGTCTAATCGGTCTAGAAAATGTTTGCAGATTGGCTCCAGGTCATCAGGTTATTGTCTGTTGATGCCTATAAAGGATCTAATGTACCAGAAGTGGGATGGAGGACACTGGTCTTGTCCAAACCACATGGGCATTACACATTAGAGGAGGGCAAAACAGCTTCCAAAAACATTGAAACAGTGACTACATATGCCTTTAAAAAGTATCGTGTGTATCCTAGAATAATCGCATGAACTACAATAAAATTAATCATGTAAATTAACTTCATAGAATCAAGGAATTAATTTTATACTATTAATTATATAAAGTAATTTTATTAAAGAACTCCATTAAGTTCATAAAATTACTCTAGATTGTGAGTGACTAAACCTAAACATAATGTCACCTTCTCTGATTGTCTGGCCCCTTCTCAAACAATACTAACTGCAGAGGTCACAGACTGGTAGGCCACAGATGGCTTTTATTAGGACAAAATATTGCTCCACCAAATATTTTTAAAATTTCAAATTAATTGCCAAAGTTTAAAACATTAGGATATTTTGTATAAATAAATTTAGATTTCTGGCTTCTCTTGAATCACAAGTTCTCTCTACTGTACTAAATCCACATTCCCACATGGCAACAATAGACTAGAGCTGAGTCACAACTGTTCCTTTTATATAAGGCGTGTATGTTCCAGGCTCCCACACATCTCTCTGTGCTATTGGGTACAGGTAGGCTAACTCTGGCCTCTATAAATGTATGAGTCTGTGGTCATTGTCGAAGGCCTGCTTAAGAACTTGCCCACCCAGGTGTTCATGCACACAATATGGTAACAACTGAGTTTGCCCTGTTAGGACCCTGGACTCCATATGGCAAAAAAGCTATAAACTGTGGCTAAAAACTAACTGCTTAATCAACAGTTATTTCCAGAAGCTCCATCTGCAGAGTCATTCTAGCACATAAAACTATACAGAAAAGAAAAATCTCATCTTTCCCTTTAGTTTGGATGAACGATTTAATAAGAAACTTTTATTTAATTTGTAAATTCTCATCTTACATTCTTTAAGCATTATTTGAAGATAACAGTAGTCAAATAAGGGAACAAAAGACCAAAGGAAAGGATTTTTACTGAGGAATCATAATAATATTTCTAGGAAACAATGGTATTCCAAGAAACCAAAGTTAAAACAACAAACAAAAAGCCTCTAGTTCATAATCTCGAGAAGAGTCATAATAAGCCCTTCTAACTGCTTCTTACCACCACCATCTGAATACCATCTACTTTCCGGAGCAGATAAAAAGCAAGCAGCAGTTGTGATAGGGTGTGCCCTCCCCCCCCCCCCCACTGTCTCCTGTTTAAGATTGCAGGTTTCAAGGACAGGTAATGTTAAAATGGGAGAATGACCTTAGCTGGAATTTCCCTTCAGGGGGATGCAGGGGAAAGAAAGAAGTGTGACAGATTTCCTGGAAGGCGGGAAATCAGGGTATATAAAGGGTGTGCAAACAAAGAGGAGGATTCGATTTGATTCTAGGCGATTGGATTGGGATTCCAAAATGGAGAGGAGATGGGAATCGGCCATCTTGTAAAGATGTGAGCCATGTGAGCTTGGCCAGGTGGCCACCAAGGGCCTGCAACCCTCGGCTGGCCCAGGCTGGCAGCATGTGTGCTGAATGCAGTTAAGGAGTTTGCAGACTTGAACTCCGTGTTGGAGTTTGTTTTGCTGAGTTTAACTTGTGTCTGCGAGAGGCTGTGCAAAAGTTAGGCCTGAGAAGAAAGTGAACTTTGCTGGTTCGGCACCATGGAGTTCCTGCTACCTGACGGT
>PVHY01007049.1:0-69952 GCA_004024945.1 Uropsilus gracilis
TTCATGAGTTACAATTCAGAAATCCCTTTCTGGAATCATCTGCAGAAGGCAAAAAATTGAAGGGAAACATAAACAGATGGGACTACATCAAACTAAAAAGCTTCTGTACAGCAAAAGAGACAACAGAAAAAACTAAAAGAAGCCCAACCAAATGCGAAAAAATTTTTGCCCTCTACAAGAGTGATAAGGGATTAATAACAGACCCACAAGGAACTCACACAACTAAACAAAAACAAAACAAGAAGACCAATCAAAAAGTGGGAAGAACTAAAAAGACACTTCTCCAAAGAGGAAATACAAATGGCCAACAGGCACATGAAAAAATTGCTCAATGTCGCTAGTAATAAGGGAAATGCAAATCAAACCACAATGAGATACCACCTTACACCAGTAAGAATGGCCCACATCCAAAGAACGGGCAACAAGAATTGCTGGCGAGGATGTGGAGAGAAAGGAACACTACTACACTGCTGGTGGGAAAGTAAACTAGTCCAACCACTATGGAAAGTGGTGTGGAGGACCCTCAAGCTAATGAAAATGGAACTAC
The DNA here is from genome assembly GCA_004024945.1 of Uropsilus gracilis. Taxonomy (NCBI): domain Eukaryota; kingdom Metazoa; phylum Chordata; class Mammalia; order Eulipotyphla; family Talpidae; genus Uropsilus; species Uropsilus gracilis. The sequence continues at coordinate 548 of PVHY01007049.1, forward strand.
CATTTGACCCAGCAATTGCTCTTTTGGGAATCTACCCCAAAAGAGAACTCATGTGGGTACAAAGGGAGACCTATGCTCAGATGTTTACTGCAGCACAATTTATAATTGCAAGGTCATGGAAACAACTATGCCCCAAAACGAATGACTGGATGAAAAAAATGTGGTATATATACATGATGGAATATTACTCCTCAATTAAAAATGACAAATTCGACGATTTCATAACAACACGGATGTAAGAAGAAATCATACTAGCAGAAATGAGCCAGATAGAAAGGGACAGAAACCAAATGGTGTCACTAATATATGGTCAACCAAATGAAAGTACACAACGGGAATGTGGGGACCAGCTGGAGCAATCAGGGAGGGGAGGTGGTGGGTCACCCCCAGGGATCGAAATGATGTGAAATATATATATATATATATATATATATATATATATATATATATATATATAAATTATTTTAAAAAAAGATTTCCTAGAAAATCTCAAGGTATCTTTTTCATTCAGGAAATCCTAATAGACAAGTACAGTTGCTCCAGAGGTGACATAGTAGACTCCTGTTTGTCATTCACATGTCTGAGCAAATTTTACCAAAAGAATCATTTGCCTCCCTCACAAGAATGCCAGTTCTCTGACAGTAAAGACTCCTCTTACCTTTGTACATGTGGACAAGATATTACAGGTATGCCTGGAATATGATAAGCTCAGAATGTAGTCAATTGCTACATTCTAAAAGAGTTCTTAAAATAATGAAGTATAAATCACTAGACTCTGTTTATGCTCTGAACTGTTTGTCTTACGTTATATTATTTTTCATTTACACCTTTTCTTTTCCCATATTTTAATAGACTATACAGGTTTTATTCTAATGAAACAATTTTCAAAAATAAACTATAACCCACATGGCAAATAAAAACTGTTCTCCATTTGGTTTTTTTTCTATGTCAATGTCAAACCTAGGAGCTACCTCAATTTGTATTTTTCCCTGACCTAATCAGAAAGAGAATTTTTCTGATTTGTATCCATGGTACTTTATAATGTTCTACTTCTCTTATATCATTTTCACAGTGTAACTGTTAATTTTGTTGAGTTTCTGGACACCTCAGAAAGCATTTAATTTTTTTCTATATTGAAAACACTCAGTAGCTTCTAGATGTTCAAAAATATCTCCTACTGACTAGAAATAGATATTTGAATGTCATATTCTGATTAAGAGCTTATATGCAAAATATGTATAGGGTTCAAAGAAGTAAGCATAAAAAAGAAAACCAAATAGACCAATTATACCTGAATTTGGATTTTACATTGCCAACATACTAGCAGGGATATAAAATAATGTACTTCAAAGACAATAAATTTAAGTAAATAGGCAAAAGATTCAAATAGTCACTTCTCCAAAGAATACACAGAGAGGTCTGATCAATACAGAAAAAGATGTTCAACATATCTTATTATTTGGGAAATGCAGATCAAAACAATAGTGAGTATAGCTATTATCCATAAGATAAGAAGCAGTAACTGTCCACTATTGATGGCATTGTAAATTAATGAAAAGCAGTATAGCGATTCCTCAAAAATTAAAAATAAAAATTCTCCATGATCTTACCTGAAACATATAAAATACTGTATCAAAAAGATACATATACCTCATATTTACCACAGCATTAATTACAATGACCATGAACTATCTATAACTAAAGTGCCCGTTGGCAGATGATTGGATAAAGATGTGTTCTCATAGATAATGGTATGCCATTCAGATAATGTGTATGCATATATATATATATATACACACACACATATACATATATATAATTCTTCCATTTGCAACAACATGGATAGACCTAGAGAATATTATGTTTAGTGAAATAAGTCTGATGGAGAAAAGCACCATATAATTTAACTCATGAATTATACAGAGAGAAACCAAATACATGAGTGTGCTAAATTTAATAAAGATGCTTTTAGACTATGAGACTAGTTAGTAACTGTCAAAAGACAAAGGCAAAGGGAACTGGGTAAATAGAGTGAAAGATGTCAGCTATATGGTAAGGGATAGAATTGCTCGTTTAGGTTTACACTTGTAGTTTGTTGAATTTTAAAGATGCATATCTGAAACACAAACATTTTACCCTGTAATATTACTTAATAAAGTACAATAACAAAATATAATAGAAATTCTCAAACAAAAATGTTGTATAACCCAAGAGTCAGGCTAGCAGTTATTTATTTATTTATTTATTTATTTATTTATTTATTTATTTATTTATTTATTTATTTATTTATTTATTTATTTATTTATTTTTTCACTCAAGCCTTTCAAATAATGAAAAAGTGACTATGATGTTCTCCGATGTTAGACTTTGTAGATACAAGCATTGCATATCTATCTTCAAAGTTCATGCTCATAATCTGTTTCTAACATAATAACATATAACACAAAATGCAATTTTGATTTTAAGATGTCAAATGTTCCTGCCTTCAAATTTTTCATTAAAATTTATTCCTATCTGTTGTTTAACAGTTGTTTCATTGCTTCTATCTACCCCCACTGAATTTTCCTGTATTAGGTCTATGTTCAAGATCACCATTACTAATCTTTCCTTCTGCTTCAGTTGAATTTAAATCTCCAGCAGTTTGTTGAAGACTTGCTACATTAAATATAAAGATGAACAAAATGGTCTTCACCTTCACTATCACAAATGATAAAATTATTGTCATACTATTCCATTTGAATAAAAATATTTCTCTTCTCAGCAGGGTTTATAGAAGAAAAAATTCTCACAAGCTATTAAGTGCCAAATGTGTTTTCTAGGTAAATATGTTAGCTTGGAAAGAAATGGTCATTTTTCTTAAACCAAATCACATCAGAGTAAAATTTGGATACCAACTTCATGAATGAATACCTAATCACAGTGTATCTCAGTTAAAGTTTTAACTGTGGTTTCCTTTATCCGTTAATAAAATCTTGGGTGTAAAATATGTAATACCTTTGTATAATAGGACCTTAAACTATTAGACATATTAACATCTAGCTCTGTCTAGTTTTAACTGTGGTTTCCTTTATCCGTTAATAAAATCTTGGGTGTAAAATATGTAATACCTTTGTATAATAGGACCTTAAATTATTAGACATATTAACATCTAGCTCTGTCTCTAATAGTTTCCTGCAGTATACCATGCTTCCAAACATGATTTCACATTTTGACTGTAAGAATCTGTTGACACAATGAATACAGTTTCATAAATTTGCATTTGCATAAGCTATGTCCTGTGCCAAGTATCCCCATGCTAAATTTATCTACCTTTCCTTTCTAATATGTCTAATTGCTCACTAAGCACAACTTGGGAAGTGCATGCTCTTCAGGCCCCTACAGCAAGTGAAGGCATTAAAATGACTTCTTTCCAGGGTTACTCCTTAAGGACCAAACACCTCCTATTCATCTCTTTGATATTTTTTAAAGTATTCCAGAAATTAATTCAGATTGTTAATTAACCAACAAGTATATTTGATATCTGTGTGTCAAAATGCTCTTGGAATCAATACTTGAATTTAAATTTCTGTACAGACCTGATTTTTCAAAACTTTCTTGGATATTGGGTGTGATGCACCAATAGTAGTTTCAATGCTTCTTTTTCTATATAAGTCTACCTTTTTAAATTCATTTTTTCCCTATAACTAGCAGGAAGAGATTAAAAATTCACTTTTACCTTTTGCATTATCCCTGTATAGCTTTCTTTCCATGTCACCACTCTGTGTTACCTCTACAATGAAAATAACTACTGTCATTGGCCCCAGAGGTACTCACAAGAATTAGGCCTTGTCAATAGATTCTAGAACATAAATATTGAGAATTAAGCTCTGCCTACTTATCTTAAATAGATTGAAAATTAATTGAGAGTAAAGAGGGAAATTAGTGTTCTCATCCAGCACCTACAGGAGATATAGTGAATCTAAATGTTAATTCTGCATTTGTGCTAACAAGAAAACCTGTTTCCTTTTACTATATCTTTCTTACAAAACGCGTTGTTTTTTTTTTTTTGTTTTGTTTTTTTTCTGATTTCACCAACCTCAAACAGTGTTTGCCTCAGGTAGATTATAAATTAAAGGTTTATTGCATTCCTGAGTCATCACTTACTCAACATGTTTCTTGTTTGAATATTTAAATTTTAGTAAGATTTTACATATTCAGAGTTACATTTATTGGAGTAGTTTTGCCATAATGCCAATTGAAAAAACACTATGAAATGTCTGACCATATGGTTCCTTGATGCAGAACATTTAATACTAAATGCAAAGTAAACACTTTAAAAGTATTTTTGGAATCATCACCAAATGTTGATGCTACATAACAAAGACTGTATGACAACACTCCAAATGTTAAGCATATTTAACTTGAGGAGCATTTCATAAGAACAGGAAGGGAACATACTTAGTCATTAGACTTTAATAGCAGTCAGCTCAAGTCAAGTGTAACCATGTAAAGTTAAATATGTCATGTTCCTATTAAGCCTCCATTTCACACACACAAAATATTTCAGGAATAATCAAAAATACCTTTTAAAATAAGTCAACTGAAAATTTTTGGTTCTGGCAAAAATAATTTATTCTTGAACATTATATTTGTACAAGAGTTTCAACTGCATCAATGCTTCCTAGTTACCTAAATTTTAGATAATTTCTTCTGCAATTTCAGTTGCATTTTCTTCTCTAGTAGTTGAATTATGCTAAAAAGCTAATATGCTGTACCCAGGCAGAATACCATCAAATATGTACTTTATATTGTGAGGACAGAATCAAATACATTTCTCTAATTTGTTTATATTCAGTTACCTTCAAGATGCTTTGGTTTTGCATATTTTTGTCTGCTTTCTTGAATTGTAATTTATAAACAATAAAACCTAGGAATTGTAAGTATGAATTTACAGGAATTTTAAAAAGTCATGTAACCACCATCACAAGTATGCTCCAAAATAATTCTGTTACCCTAAAAAGTTCTTTTTAATTTTTTTTATTATTTAAATAATTTTATATATCTATTTTCACATCATTTTGATCCCTGGGGGGGTCACCTACCACCTCCCCTTCCTGGCCACCCCAGCTGGTTCCCTTCCCCAGTTGTGTACTTTCATTTGGTTGTTTTATAGAGATTGAATTGAATCTGTAGACTGCTTTTGGTAGGATGGCCATTTTGATGATGTTAATTATTCCAGTCCATGAGCAGGGAATGTCTTTCGATTTTCTTATGTCTTCTTCTGTCTCTTTTAGCAGCATTTTGAAGTTCTCTGTACAGATTGTTCATGTGTTTTGTTAGGTTTATACCCAAGTATTTTATTTATTTATTTATTTATTTGTTTGTTTGTTTGTTTATTTATTTATTTAGACACGATGGTAAAGGGAATTTTTCTTTTAATTTCTTCTTCTGCTTGATTTTTTGTGTATAGGAAAGCTTCTGTTTTCTGTATGTTGATTTTGTAACTGGCTACTTTATTGAACTGGTTTATTTGTTTCAAGAAGTTTTTCTGTGGATTTTTTTGGATTCTCTACATAAAGAATCATATCATTTGTATATAATAAGAGTTTCAGTTCTTATTTCCCTATTTGTACTCCTTTTATGTCTTTCTCTTGTCTTATTGCACTTGCTAAAGCTTCCAGTACAATGTCAAAAAGTAGTGGAGAAAGTGGGCATCCTTGCCTGGTTCCAGATCTTAATTGGAATGATTTTACTTTTTCCCTTTTTAAGATGGTGTTTGCTGTGGAAAAAATAGTAGTTTGATAGCTTCTTAAATAGTTAAGCATACACATTCTATAACCCAGCCAGATCAGCCTTTGGAATTATCAGAGAAAAATAAAACAATCACCTACAGAAAGACTTGCATGTACAATTTACCTAACAACTTTATTTGCCATAGTCAAAAGCTGTCAACAACACAAAATGTACAATTTGGTGCATAAAAATTATGGTAATTCTGCTGGCTGACAATGAAATCACTCAATAATAAAATAATGAACCATTAATAGTCCAAAAACAACACTGATCAATCTCTAAATAATAATTCTGTATCAAAAGACAGGTCTACTCTAGGAATGTATTTATACAAAATATTGGCCAAAACTAAATAATGACAGAAAACAAATCAGTAACTTTGTGGGGTATTGCTGGAAAGGGGCAGGAAGGAGAGATTTCTAATAAGTGTGAATTATTTGTATAGACATACTCATTAGCCTCATGTGTTTATGTCCCAATTTATTAATTAGTACTGTTAAAAACTGTGTGCAGTTTATTTTATGTCAATTACACTTTCATAAATATGTAAAAACATTTTTCTTTTAATGTCTTTCAACAATGTATCCTATATGCACAACAACATATACTATTAAAAAGTGTTATATAAAGATTCTGACATTATCTTTCAGGGTTTGGGTATATTGCTATATGTTCCACCTTTTCTGTTTTATTTGGCATTAAGGAATGGGGAAAAATTATTGAGTTAATTGACTTAGTTATTTATATTATACTTTATAACTGGCATTGTTGGGACAAGAGTTTTTCATGAACATGAATTCCCTTAAGAATGTAAGCATATGCTTAAACTCACTCAATTCAACATTTAAATACACAGTTTACTTGAATTGGTCAACTCATTTATTTGATTTGTTGGTACTTGGATAGAAGTCCCCCAAAGAACAAATCTATATCTTGCACATCTAAAGTTGGTGAGAACACAAAGACAGAACATATCACCTCTCTTACCAGACAGTAGACTATCCATTTGGCTTCTTGCCTGGAAAGTTGCAAACTCAATTTAATGCACATATGGGCCCGTAGCAGTAAGCATTCATCTTTGCCAGGACTAATTCCACTATGGCATTTCCAAACCATGGCTTTGCTATAAACCCTTTCAAAGGATAAACTGTGTGTGTGTGTGTGTGTATAATTAAGCACATATATATGCTAAATAATTTCAAATTGTACAATGCTTTCTTTACCATAAAAGTAATTATGGAAAAAAATAATTTTACAAGTGTGTCTTTTCTACTGAAATAAATTTAATTTAGAAAATCAGGTTTGGAGATATCTATCCTTAATGAGAAGTACGGGTAGAACTAATAAATATCCTGATATTCCCTAAAGCAGCTGCTCTCCTTTGAAATAATGAGCATATGGTTTCATCATATTTTATTGATCTGATCCTTTCAGCTAAAGAAATATTTCAGTGGAATGCCAACAACTTTCACGATTTCTGCATATTTCTCCAGCTCTCCATTTCCTTGGCCAAACAGAAAACTGAAAATCACACAAATGAAAAGACAAAGAGTATTTAGATTTCTTAACCACAAACACGAGCAAAGGGAAAAACAGCTTTATTTCTAAGGTACATATATAAATATTAACTGTATTTTTTAAAAAAAGATGAACTGAAATGGTGGAAATAGGGTACAATATCTTACATAATTACAAGGGCTGTCAGAGTATAACACCAATGATGTAAAAAGACTAAAAAGAGAAAGTAGACAAAACATTTTAGTGATTATGACTTTCAAGACAGAAAGTACCATAACTTTCTAACAAAGGGGCCAGTATTTATTCAAACAATATAAAAATTACATATAAAGATTCATGGAAAATGGGGGTTAGGTTAATGGATATAAGCACCACTCCAGTGGAAAACACACAAGCCCAGAAAAGATGAAAAGAACTTGTATAAAGGATAGAAAAAAAGAGTATTCTAATTGCCCACCACTGGGTGGAAGCAGAAGAGTGAGTGGAAAAGAATTAATTCAACGTCATAAATAGATAATTTCCAAAGAAAGTGAACTAAACTATTTGACATTTACTGAAAAAAAAATATATGGCATTTTTAACCATAGTGTTAACTATGCTGTTCATGTTCTCTTATATGGAAGAGTCTAGAATTAAACATATTGATCAGATGCATTATTTTGTTTTTAAAATTGTATTTTTTATTAATGATAATTTGGTCTACAACTACATATTACTAGGGTAGATTATCAGGGTAGATTCACAACTGATGTCTTAAATACCTCCCTGAAGAGCATGTCTGACCTAGTATACTCTCACTGATTCAAATCACCTTCAATCACAGTCTCCTCCTCTATTTTAGCCACTTTCAAAATCATACTTGGTCCTTGTCCTCACATGTAGCAATCATAAAATAATAAAATATTTCACAGCGAAAACCACAGACTCTCTTTTTAACTTACTTTTTTCTTCAACAAAACAGGGACCACTTATTCTGGTAGGCCCTGTTCTCCTTCCTACTTAAATTTCATGGCATAATATTTCAGTTACTCTCTTACAAAACTGACCTGAACTCATTTCCCTTAATTTTATTTCCTTTAATTTTTTGCATATATCTATGTACGCTCCTACTCTAACTGAACATACTCATCTGTTTTCTGTAAGCTGCACTGATTATTTTAAAAACCACTGGAAAATATCCAATTAGCCAATATGTTTATTTCACTGTAAATTAAGACCAACAGTTTTCAAAATGGGCCCTCAACACTGCCACATTTCTTTGATTCTCTTATAATTACTTTTAGATTTCCCACAATTATCTCAAATCTTCTCAACTGTTTTCTCAAACATTGGACTGGTTTTATCCTGTTTATTCCAGCAAGTGACACTGATTTCTATTTTAAGAGAATAGCAAAACCATTAGAATGAAACCTTCTAATTTTTTTATACAAAACACTTCAACCAGCCCACAATTATATATGTACTTTCATTCACTCTATCATTTTAAGTAACCTGCCCTCCCCTTTAACACTAGCACTCCTATCAGTATTGAGGACTCTATGAATCATTCCCATTAAGCTGCTTAATCTTTTCATGAAATGAACAAAAACTTAAAAAATAGCTTTAGTCTCACAGTCCCTACTATGTACTGCCCCATGGTTCTTCAATTGAAAAATTTTAGATATTAACCTTTAGAATTAGAAATTGTAAATTTTAGAAATTAACCTTTTAACTGTGCTAGACATAGCTTAGTAAATTATTTCAGAACACTAAGGAGAAGACATTTCCTTAACACACAAAGAAAATGTATGAAAATACATTGATTAAATTATTTTTTAGATTTATCAGACTAAGGCCATCAAAACCCAACAAGGATAAAAATTACTAAATATTGACAAGTTACTTAAAGAAGGACAGTTTATAATATTTAAGTACATAAAAACATATGGGTACCCCAATAAATAAGACTTACATATTTCATCATCATTTATTTAACTCAGGTTTCTCCAAAGATAAAACTGAACAATTCCTTCTGATGCTATCTTTAATTTCTTAAGTTGTAATTCAAATAATGTCTTACAATATGTTAATAAACACCTAATACACACCATAAATAGAGAGAAAGGGAGAAACAGTATGCCACTGAGAAACAAGTGTGGAGAGTAGAATACATGTTTTCTCTATACATAAATAAACATTAATAGTTAAGAGCAGTCCTATTGTAGAAGTCCTATTTTAGGCCAGTTATCAAATAATTTTCAAAACAGAACCTTTGTCATAAGCACATTTTTATATTTTGCATGTTATCAGTGAAGGTATATATAAAACAATTCCATTTTTATGTCTTCCAAAGTATGGGTGTTAAAATACATGGTGAGGATGATCTAAACTATATGCAGGAAATAGGGAAAATAAACAAGAAAAAGGACAAGGAAAAATTTAAATGGTAAGCAGAACTGAAGCATAGAACAAGAGATGGAGAGGGATACAAAATCAGGGAGGGATGGGCACAAGAGATTAAGGTGATGGTTCATGGATGACAAGGTGGTAGAAGAACCTCGGGGTAGACAAAAAAATATATGTGCAATAAATTTTTAAAAATAAATAAAATTAAAATTAAAAAAATAAAAATTATGGTAGAATCATCCTCATGTATGACTTTTTAATTACCAGAATTTATTGGAAGAAAAATTTTATTATGGTTTTTATATAACATAGATACTCTGAGAAAATGCAAAGTTATATCCTAAAGTAGTTGACTAACTTCTACTGAAATTATGTTTGGTATTATGCAAATATATAAATAGGAAAAATTACATCAAACATGAAGGTGACTAAAAGTTTTATTTTACTTTTTCAATGTTTTATTGAAATTATTTATTTCAATAAATAATTTCCAAAGTTCCTTAGACACTTAGAAATTGTATGGACTGAATATTTGTGTTTCCCCCAAACTCAAATGCTGAAACCCTACCTCTCAGTTGTAGTGGTGTTAGGAGGTAGTGTCAACAGTAAGACTGTTCTTAGCCTTTAAACTAGTATTTATTGTGTGTATAAAAAAGAATACAGTATGTATTCTAATCTCCATATTTGTGTGTCTATGAAATTCTACTGCACAATGTGTGCCTCTGTGTGTGGTGTTTAGTTAGATGTTTATTAACATAAGGTATGGAAGTAATTAGGTTTAAATGGGATTGGGAGAGTTTGGGCCTGGTGATAGGATTGGTGCTCGTCTGAGAAAAGACCAGAGAGTTTGACTGCTTTCTGCCACATGACCATGGGAAGTTTACAGCAAGAAAGCAGCCATCTGTAAGCCATCTGTAAAAAAAAATGGTCTCTCCCCAGACTGAACCAGGCTAGCCTTGAATTTGGATTACCCAACCTCCAAAACCATGAGAAATATCAGTTATTTAAGACACTAAGCCCAAGCCATTTTGTCATATCGAAGGCAGCTTTTCACCAGCTTCTATTTGAAGACAATTTCTCTGCTTTACAACCAGTTGCTGTTATCACTTGCCTATGTATGCATGAGATTTGTAATGAAGTATGTGTTATTAGTAAGCTTCATTAATCTGATTCACATAATAGAAAATGCTGGAAAGAAATATAGTTAGGATAAAAAGTAATTACTTCAATATTGAGCAAAAAATGTTACAAGTTGAGAATTCTTTATTAGGTGCAGATTTTCATTTCAAAGCCCGAAACTTCACCAGTAAAAAAATTATTTTTTGGTGTCAGTCTATTAAATGTTTGCTATAGTGGATTTCTATAGTGATGGAATGTTGCATTTCAATATAAAGAAATGAGGGTAAAATTCCTCAACTTTTTTTTTTGTCCAGAGAAGTAAACTAGTCTTTATTTAGTATATTTTACACACAAAAGTGAAAGGGAGTTCAGCAGGATGTTCACATTCAAAATACTGAGTGGTATAAATACTGGCTTTGGGAAATAGAGCAATGCAAGTACTGTATCATTGTACTAAATTCCTAATAATAATTACTATCAACGAAAATGCTGCTGTAACAATGGCAAATAATGAGTTAGAAGCTCAGAATTTTGAAATATGCCATGAAACATAGTAATAAAGAAATTTCTCAATTTCAATATGTCAAACTTTGGACTTTTAGAAAAATTCTATTAAACTATAACACTATTTTTTTTTAACATGATGTACATTTAAGGAAAATAATGTGTATAAAATAGTGGGAAATTTACAGGAAAATTTATAAATCTACATAATTTATAAATTTATATTATATATGCTTGTGGAAACTTAAATTTAGCAAGAGTTTTTTTAAAGATGGACTTTTTTTTCACATAAACATTTTTAAGGTAGATAAAATATGCTCAATAAGAACAGAATGCCATTAAATCTGAGGACTATTTAGCATTGGTGATCTTAATAAATTGAGAGGGAAAATTGAAGTCTCCTAACATGAAATTTTTTAAAATAAATTTAATATACAAAAAATTGGTGTTGATGATGAAAAATTCTGAGTAAAATTGTTGGAAGCTAGATAAATATGGCAATTACAATAATTTGAATGTAAATAACAGGACACCGTAACTTAGCCAACTTTAACTGGGCTTCATTTGAAAATTTACTTATTCACTTAAGAATCACACTTAATAAACTGCTCAGGAAAGGACAGCAAAGGGCAGCTTTAGGGCTGATTTATTCAGTTACATAAGAAAATTAATGACTCAATTTATTCTTCTAGCTCTAATCCCCATATTTATTGGTCTTGCTCCTTGGCTTAGCCATAGTTTCAGATGCCCCCATGCATGATAATGATGAAAAAAAGATAAACTATTTTTGTAGATTAATTTTAAGAGTGAAAAAAATGTTTCCAAGTAGTCCCTCAATACATTTCCCTTCATACACCATTGTCTAGAATTCATTTCCATGATGGTTTATACAAATTGGGATTCACTGCCTGGTATTTGGGATAGTCACTCTCAAGTCCAAAGGCAGGAGGAAATTTGAGTAAAGTCAAGTCTGGGGAAATGGTCAGGGGGTGGAGATAAATGAGGTAATCTATAGAATGGCTTTTTACAGGGTATTTCAAGTATATGTTATAATACTATGTGTTATTTTTAAATTATATAAATGATGTATGAAATGCATATTATATTATGAAAATAATCACTTAGTTAAAATAAAATGATAGTCATCAGAAAAGCATTTATTGGTTTCCTATTATTTTTCAAGATTCCCTTAGAAACTGACTAAAACATTATTTTGACCCTGTGGTGTAGATGTTAAATAGATTTTATATATTTGTGTAATATTTTATATATACTTTACACTACTTAAACTAAACTATCCTGTTTAGTTTATAGAGCACTGAAAAATATTTTCTTAATCACATCATAAGGCAACTATCGTTGCTTTTTCTGATTCTAAGATTCAGAAGCAGATCATTCAGAAGATTCCTATTTGTGATGTGGAAACAATATCAGCAAACCGAACTCTTCAGCTCCTAAAACTGGAAGTCTCACAGGATTGTTTTATCAAACATGTTACAACAGGGCCACTGGTATAATGGGAAAATGGCAATTCAAAGGCATACAGACACTTCTACACAAGAACAAGCATTATGGACCGGAAGGCAGGACAGCTGTCCCACAGTCTTGTTCCCTAAATAATCAGTGGAGGTTATTGTGTTCCAATAAAATCAGGAAATGTTGAAAAAAGATGAGAATTTACTAGTCATCTTTGTAGTGTCTATAAATGTTAATGTAAATTGATGAACTAGCTATATTTATTAAAAAGTGAATGACTCTTACAAGCATATATTGTATAATTGGAGGCAGGTAGACATTTTCAATTAGTTCAGGTTTCATAATTTTTTTTTAATTTTACATCATTGTCTACCCCAGGATTCTCCCACCACCTTGTCACCCCAAACTATCATCTTAATCTTTTGTGCCTATTCCACCCCTGATATTCCCTCACCCCCTGTCTTGCTCTATGCTTTGATTCTGCTGACAGTTTTTTTAAGTAGCTTTTTTTCCGTTTGTTTGCTTTCTCTACATCCAGGATTTCCCTTTTTCTTTCTGGCTTATTTCTGCTAGAATAATTCCTTCTAACTCCATCCATGTTGCCAGGAATGATATGAATTTGTCTTTTTATATATGAATAATATCCCATTGTGTACATATACCACAAGTTTCTGACCCATTCATCAGTTTTGGGGCATTTGGTTTGTTTCCATATCCTGGCTATTGTAACTAGTGCTGCAGTAAACATCCAAGTACAGGTGTCCTTTTGAATTAGTGTTTTTGTAACCTTCAGTTAGATTCCTAGTAGTAGGATTGCTGGATCAAATGGTAGTTTCATTTTCAGTAATTTGAGAGTCTTCCACAGTTTTCCATAGTGGCTGGACCAATTTTCATTCCCACCAGCAGTGGAAGAATGTTCCTTTCTCTCCATATCCATGCCAGCACTTGTTGTTGCTTTTTTTTTTTTTTTTTTTTTTTTATGGGCCATTCTTACTGGTCTAAGATGGTTTCTCATTGTGGTTTTGATTTTCATTTCCCTGATTTAGTGATGCTGAGCATTTTTTATGTATCTATTGATCATTTGTATTTTCTCTTTGGGTGTCTTTTTAGATATTCTCCCCATTTTTTGACTTCAATTTTTGTCTTGTTTTTATTCAGTTGTGTGAGTTCTTCGTGGATCCTTGTTATCAGACCTTTATCACTTGTGTGTAGAGCAAAGATTTTTTTCCCGGATTCAATTGGGTTTCTTTTTGTTTTGGTTATTATCTCTTTTGCTGTACAGAAACTTTTAAATTCGATACAGTCCCATTGTTTGTGTTTTCCTTCATTGTTTTACTATCAGATTTCAGAATTATTTTAAAATGACAGATAATGGGTTATATGGTGGTAAAAGAACCTAAGGGTATACATCTATGCTCCCCCAAATATGCATAATCAATAATTTCTTAAAAAGCACAATATCCCTAAAAATAAATAAACAAATGATAAATATAAAGAATTCTTTTAAGAGTAGAGAACTTTCTGTAACAATAATATTTTGCTCAAAGTAATTGTGTATCTGTGCTAGTACATACAGCATGACAAAATAAATATAATTTAAAATACTGTTAAGAAGGCTCCATTAACAAAATATAAAATTTCTCAGTAAAATATCTACATTGTATCTAAGAAATGGAATCCCCTATTCAACTATGCAAAATATCCTGATTTATTCAACACTTAATGATCTGTAAATTCATTCAATGGCATGTGTCTGAAAAAAATTATTCTGGTTTTGGGAGTAGCAGATATGTTTTCAAGAGTTAAGTTTCTGATTTTTGGTACAGCCTTCTGTACACATTTATATGCGCCTGGATAGGCTAAGCAAAATGAATGTGTAATACACCAACCAATGAAACAGGATTGAATGCCCAGAAATAAAGCCACACGTGAACAGTTAACTAATCTATGACAAATGGACACATATAAACATACATTGAAACAAGGATAGCTTCTTCAATAAATGATGCTGGGAAAACTGTACTGATACATGCAAAAGAATGAATCTAGACCATTCTCTCATACCATGCACAAAAGCCAACTTAAAATACATAAAACACCTGAACATAAGACCCCAAATCATAACATATATAGAAGAAAATATAGGCAAAACATTCCACCACGTATATCACAAAGACATCTTTTAAGATACATCTATACACATAAAAAAAAAAAAAAACAAGGAAAACAAAACAGCTAAGACTACATCTACTAAAAAACTACACAGCAAAAGAGACAATAACAAATACAGACACCCAACCAAATGGAAAAAAAAAAATTTACTCCACTCAACTGACATGATATGATATCAAAGATTCACAAAGAATACACACAACTAAACAAAAACAAAACAAAAATCCCAGTCAAAAAATAGGGAGAAGGGTTTAAAAGATACTTTTCCAAAGAGGAAACACAGAAGGCCAAAAGGCATATGAAAACATGCTCAACGTCACTAATAGGGAAATGGAAAGCAAAACCTCAATGAGATACCACTTCACACTGGTAAGAATGACCCATATCAAAAAATAAAGGTCAACAAGTGCTGGCATGGACAGGGAGAAAAAAGACCACTTTTTAAAAATGGGAATCATGGGTTTTATTTAGAATTCTATCAAAAGTTGACCCAAGGAAAAACATTGTATACATGTAGCTTATTTTTTTCTTTTCTTTTTAAAAAATTTATACATATGTAAATTTTTTGTATGGATTGTTGTCTTCCCCAGGGATCTCCTACCATCATATCAACCATGAACAACTATGATCTTTTGTGCTCATCCCTTCCGATTTTCCTCTCCCTCCCCCTCCCTAGCTGTTTGCTTTAGTTATGTTATTTTGCTAGTTTTGACTTTTTCTTGACCTTTTGCTTGCTTCCCCTATATCCCACCTAAAAGTGAAACCATCTGGTTTTTGTCTTTTTTTTTCTGATATATTTCTGCTACTATGATTGCTTCAGGTCCATTCGTGTGATCACAAATGCATCATATTTGTCTTTTTATTGCTGAATAACATTCCATTATGTTAATATACCACAACTTCTTCATCCACTCATCAGTTTTGGTACATCTGGGTTGTTTTCAAATGCTGGCTAGTGTAACTAGTGCTGCTGTAAACATGTGAGTTAGTTGTCTTTTTGAGTTACTGTTTTGGTATCCTTCTGGTAAATTCTCAGAAGTAGGATTGCTGGATCGAATGGTAGTTCCATTTTCAGGGTCGTCCACACAATGTCTTACACCGTTGGTGGGAATGCAAACTGGTCCAGTCACTAATGAAAGCTGTGTGGAGTACACAGCTTTATATATTTTACATATTTTTTACATATATATGCTGTATGTTTTATATATTTTAACATGTTTTCTATATGTTGACACAACATGTGTTTATATATTTACATATATGTATATGTGAAATATGTATGTAAAGAAAAATAGAAAATATTGTGTAGTTAAAATGGTGAATTACAGTTATCAAATAAGTATAAAAATAGTTTAGCCTATTTACAACAGCATAGTAAATATAAATATGCTTATTATAATTTGGAACCCCAAAGTTCCAAATGAAGTAATCCAGAAATTGAGAGACAAAAGCAAAGATAAAGGTTACATAAAGCAACTGTGGATACTACAATGATGTAAAAATAAGTAAACAAATAAATTTTTAAAAAAGGAAGCCCTATATTTTAAATGTTTGTTTTTATAAGTGCACTTAGAAAAAAAGCAGAGTATAAAAGCCGAAACTGATAGTTGTATATAGAAAAAACAGTGATGTATAAAGAATATTCAAGATTTTTATGTCCCTTCTGATTTTGTTTTTTACAAAGTCTTATACTTTATAGTTTAAAAGATGGGCAATTGAATTAGAGGTTTTTCCACTGACCTTATTAACATTCAATATGCCAACTTTTGTAGCATTGCATTTTGGTGCATAAAATATACTATGATTTAGAGCCACTAGAATGTCAAATAACAAGCATGTTTTTAAAACGGGTTTCTTGTTAGTTTTAATACTGAATGTGACTATTAACTGTGCCTTAGAGAATTTAACAATATTTAATCTTTGAAAACATAGCAAATGCTAAATTCTTCCAGAGCTTGGAAGGAAGCATATGCTTTACAAGAGATAACTGTTAATATGGATATTTTAGGTAGCATTTCATTTTTCATCACAAATTCTTTAGGGTGAATTGTATTTTGAATTTCAAGCATTTCATTCAATGTATTGCAGAATTTCTCACGCTTCCACAATGATTAATTCTTATAGGCACTTTATACATGAAAAGGGCTAATAATTGTTTTTATCATATTAAACTACCTGAGAAACAATTGTCAATTTTTGTTGCTTCACTTATTCCCATTTAGCTTACCATAGAAAAAAATAAATAAATAGCTGACGTTTACTCCATACCAAAGTATTGCATTAGTGTTTACATTACAAGTTGGAACTGGTATTTTCAGGGCCTGGGATACCCTCAGTTGCATGCTTTGATAATGCTGCAATGTGAATATACTCTGATGATTCAGTTTATAGCAAGAGACTTCTGTCTTTCTATTTTCTATGGTGATTCTAAGGGATCTTTCAGCTATTTATAAATTTAGTTCTATAAATATATTGAGACATTTTATATTTTGAATACGCTTTTTTTGGTTTTCTCTTGAATTTGAGTAGCAACAATAATGAAATTTATCAAAAATATTTTTAAAAGTCAAAGGTAAAGTTGCCATGAGACTATTAACAGTAAATAACCTGATAGATTGAAATTGAGGACATTTTGTTCATGAGTGTAAACTAGTATATAAGTAAACATTTTGTAGTAAAAAAACACATGTCTGTTACCATTGTTTTGGGTGCATATAGTTTTTATCTAATTGAAACACAATTTTGTTGACCCTTTCCAATTTTACATAAATATAGTTTCTTTTCATAAACATAAGTTTCTTATCAATTCTTCTAAAATTTGTACAGATTATTTTGTGAATGTTTTGAATCCAAGCTTCTCATCTAGAGATTAACATAATCTGAAGTATAAAATCACCTTGCACTTCGCGCTTTGAATGGAAAAAAAATTATGAAACATCTCTCCTCAGATACCTGAGTTAAAATATAATTTAGGTAAATTTAGAAAGATTGCCTGATTCTCCCACACCTAGTTCTAACACTTTAGGAAACTTTAATCACTTTATCAATTTATTTAGTTTCACTGAACAAAATTTAGTATGTACATGAACAGAGAGGGAAAATCATAACACAAACTCAGTGGATGAAAAAAGGAACTTTCCATAAAATGGAAAACTTCACAAAACTGCTCAAGAAAATCTATTGTCCTACCTACCCTTTATCTGTATAATCAGGTGAGTACTTATTCTTTAAACATAGGGAAAAGTGGTACAGAGGGGGGAAGTAGCTCCATAAGTTACTTGTAGTAACTTGTAGAGTGGGAATCAAATTAGTTACTTGTAGAATGGGAATCAAATTCTGACTCCAGAGTCTACAGTCTTAGCCAATTCCTGGTACTGTTCTTCAACCCACTATTAATAATAAATTTCTCCTCCAGGTCTTAATAATACTAATATTAATAAAAATACTAGTAAATTACTAGTAAAACTACTACTACTACTAAAAATTATTAATATTATGGCTGTGCACTTGGGCTCAAAACTGATTTTTTTAAAACTCTTGTACACAATTTGCTGATTCAACATCTATAATATCTCTCGTTTTTCTATTCTCTTTTTTCTGTTACTCTATTTTCTTGGTCTAATGCGGGTCTTTATTTACACCTGTGGAGATAATCTCTCTTGGAGATGCTTTCATATCAGCACATGTAAATATGTTCTATGCTTGTAAAGGCAATAATGGTAATATATGACTATCTCATATTTGTAATGTGTCCATATCTATATATCTAAATTTTTAATCATTGACAATATTACATTAGGAAAATTGGACACTTGCAATAGGTTACAAATATGGTTAAATAAGGTTAAATGATTCACCACCACTACCCACAGAGGCTGTTATCTGAAACATAAATTGTTCTTTGTGTTCTTTTTTTTTATTTTGTTTCTAGATGAAACTGCTTCACAGAGAGTTTGTTCTTATACAGGGTAGGGCAAAAACAGGTTTCCTTTCCTTCCAACCCTGTCAAATGCCTATCCAAGTACGCACAACTTGGATTACAATATTGTACAATGCACAACATTATAGTGAAAATATTTCCTCTATTGACTTGAACTATAGCCTTTATAATAAACTAAGTTTTCTGTGTTTTGAATGGGGAAAAAATATGGAAATTATCTCTTCTGAGATACCTTAACTAAAGTATAATACATTTATGTTAATTAAAAATAATTATACATTTCCCCTTTTCAAAATACCTAGTTCGCATATGTATATCTATATACATATATATTACATTATTGTCTACCCTGATGTTCTCCCATCACCATACCACCGATGAACCATCTTAATAAATTTAAAAAAAGAACTAATAGAATTCAACAACAACCAAAGAACTCAATTCAATAATAGGCAGAGGATTTTAAAGACATCGCTTCCAAAGAAGACAGAAAAAGAAAAAATAAGCACATAAAAAGTTGCTCAATATCATTCATTATTAGGGAAATACAAATCAAAAATACAAGGGATACCATTCACTCATATTGGGATGGTTATCAAAAAACAGAAAATAACAAGTGCTGGCAAGGATGTGGAAAATCTGTGTACTACTGGTGATAATGTAAAATGAAGAGAAAATTGGGGGCAATAAAATAGGTGATAAGTTTACTAAAAAAAATCTAGTTCCTTTCTTCATTTCATTGTAACCAACATCAGAATAAAATAAGCATGATAACAGTGAAAATCCTTTTTTTGTTCCCAATTTTTAATGAGGACATGTCTATTCTTTAACACTAAGTTTTATAACAGATTTTAATTCTAGTTCGTTTAAAAAAAGTAACATGTGGTGAATTTCTTCACATGATTTTTCAGCATCTGGGAAGATTATCTTCTCATTTGACCTACTGATAAAGTGAATTCTATGTCAACGTTTTGCTATTCATGTTATGGTGAATTACATTCATGTTTTACAAAACAAATAGGCAGAATCACCTGATTTGGTGTGCTGTACTTTCTCTTTTTTAACAATGACTTGACTCTTCTTGTAAATATGTGTGTATTCCTATTCATTTTGTTTATGTCTCCTTTTTGTAGAGACAGTTGATTATGATAAATAAAATGTCAGAAAGTGAAAGACATGTTTCAATTCTGTAGAACATATATAACAAAGAAGCATATACATATATAACAAAGTAGTATATGTAGTAAAACATAGCAAAAACCAAATCTTGAACTTAATAAAAAAAAATAACTGTTTGCCAGAACAAGGGGAAGGGGAGGAGGGTTTGGGGGTGAAGAGTAGAGAGGGTATTTTCACAGGTGGTGGTTTTATGGTTGTGGGTGGAACATGTGCACATATGGAGTAAAAATGTAATCCCAAATTACAATAATAAAAAAGAATTTTGGAAAACATTTTACGGGAAGCAATTTGTGTCTTCTCTACAGAAGTACTGATTACATGGTAGATTTTATTATCGCTGATTAAAGAAGGAATATACTTTTACTGCAGTTTATATAACATCTCTGTACATTTGGGCAGAGTACAAAACCCATTTCTTAAATTACTGATTTTTCTGGGTAGGTTGAGTTAGGAAAACTTTACTATTTCAAACCAAATAATTTTCTGTGACATGTCAATCCAAGTCAAATCATTTCCTTTTTTTTTCCATCTATATTTAGACTATTTAATTGTTCCAAAGCAAGAAGGTTAGGAGGGAAGCAAAAGGATAATTTCATTTTAGTTAGTTTTGCTATTTCTTAGCTCTAGTAAATGTTCTGGTGCAGAAGGTGATAGGAAATAATGACCTCAGTATTGTCTATGGTAATGTTAAGCAGCAGAATAGAGCCTCCAACAGAAAAATGTTAGATCTGTGACTGTTTCTGGGTTTCTCCGATTATATTTCTATATCAAAAATAGCTTCACATGAATCCTGTGGGTTAAAGAGTCCATTTACACATCTGTGCATTTTTGTTACCCATGCTGAAACTGTTGTATTTTACAGAGGATAAATGTGAGCTATTTTAGATCTGTATTTATGTTCCCTAAAAAAGACTCTCCTTGAAAGAAAATTAGCTGTGTTCTTAAGCATTCTCACCAATGAAGGGGTTTGCTTTTGCTTTCAAAGTAAAATTTTAAAATTTCTCTGACATTTTCAGCTTATTATTTTAAATTTGACCACAGGATCAGAGCAGATTCCAAATAGCATTTCTTCTATACTAATTGACAGAATATTCAGAAAATTCACAGCACAAGACTAAACTGTAATATTCTTTACTGAAGGACATTAGAGAGGTAATTCACATTAGCAAATAAAATATTTCAAAGATGCCACTTTCTTGAAATTTATCAAATTCATAAAATTTTCATCTAAATTATAACAGAGTTATTATAAGTGGGACTTATGAACTGACTTTAAATTTTATATTAAAGATTAAGGAGCTAAGATTAGTCAAGGATTTTGTGAAGATGAAGAGAAAGGGTTTTCCCTACAAAATATGGACATTATACAGTGATCATTTTAGAATGCATGTGTTATTGGCACAGTGATAACTGACAACTTGAACAGAATAGAAAAAGAAAAAGTATACATCTTTTCTGGAGTTTTCTCGGATGACAGAGGGGATGTAGGAAGATAAACTTTGGAGTGGAATTGTTCAACAAATGAGCTCGAATTAATAGTTATTCTCATAATAAAATTTAAAAAAATCTTTATCTACACCTTACCAAAAATCAGTTTTAACTGGAATAGTTTATATTTCAAAGTCAGAAACTTAAAACTTAATGTATTTCTCAAATTGTTTTAAAGAATAATTTTTAAACAAAATACTTACCAACCACAAAATAGATTAGTAGACTTAAAATAATTACTTGGTTGTATACTAGATAGCTTAAGTCACTAAAATCAAAGCTTTTAATTATCAAAAGTCACCTTTCACAAAGTAAGGAAAACAATGTGAAAGAACAGAGTACTGGGCAAAATGTAAACAGGAATTAGTCACACTGCTTAAAAATATTACATAATCGAAGAGGAAGTAACTACTGAAAGCATAATACAAAGTAAAAACTTTAAACTTAGTAATTTTCCAGTCAAATAATTATTGTGAGGGCACAATAAAAATATTCTCAGGCATACAAAATCTTGTCATTTAAGCAATGAGTCACTGAAAGGAAATGTCTCACTTAAGAGCCTACCTAGGTAATACTTAGGAGAGACATAGTCATCTAAGACACACATTAAGGGAATGTTTATGAGCACTAGGCAGACTAATTGTGACTAGTTGGGGGGAAATTTGCTGCACAGCTTTAAAGATACTAGCTCAAGAGAGAGAACAAAACATAATAGGTGATCAAAAGACTTTTAAGTAACTTCCTGGGGAAGATTCTATATGAGAAAAGCAGGAATTATTATATAATTAATTAATCTCTATTATTCATATAATATTATTATATGGTTCATTTAATCTTAATTAATCAAAGAAGGAAATACTGTATTTTTTAAAGTGTAAAATAAGAGAAGAGGTATAACATCTAATAAAATGACAAGGCAATGAATGAAATAGACAAAATTCCCCAACAGAAAGACAGGAAGTAAGACTGAATACACAATGTGATCTACTATATGGAATTTTTAAGGACAAAAATGCTTAAAACAGAGGGAGAAAGAACTTGACAGTGTGGGAAGGATTCTGGATGTGTTATTCTCTTTGATAATATATGTTACCTGAAAAAGTTGGTCTGTGAGTGCAAGGATGGAAGCAAAGGAATCCTCAATGTTCTGGTAGTAGCATAGGATCAAATAAGATTTAGGAGAAGAAAATAAATGATGCTAAAAATTACCATAGAAAGCCAAGTCTTAGTTAAGTGTCCACGACTTTTTTCTTCTGTGTTGCAAAGAGGATAGTGGATAGGGGCAGGGAAATGGTATTATTTTGAGGAGGTAATAATGTACTTTACCTCACAGATCTGTGAATTATATTGATCCAAATAATCAAAATAATCCAACTATAAATAAAAATAGGAGAATTGCAGTTTAATAAGTTATAAATATATACATTTAAATTTTGGAAAAGCAATTATGAAAATGTTTTAAATATGCAACAAGAGGAAATTACAACTCAGTGCAATTGAGTTAAGATTGGAAGGTCTTACAGAGAATTATGCATGGTTCACAATGTTCTCAAATGCTGTTCAAAAACTGAGCATAGAGAATATGCCTACTGAGTTTCTAGATGATGGGTTCATGAAGTAAGAGCTATAATGAGGAGTTAAGGGGGTAGGGTTCTTGAAGTCATTACTTTCAAAATTACTCTAGATTCTAAACAAATGAAGAAAGCAGATATATTCAGAAGGCAGTAATGACTGGGAGTAGTCACGGATTGGATTGAGGAAATCAAAGTCCAGCGAGGTGGAATAAGTTAAAGTAGCAATTAAGTCACAGAAGAAAAAATGAAAGATAAGAAATATTACAAAGCTCTTCGAAAGTGTGAAATCTATTGCAAATGGGATTAAAGATGGGTGATACTGAACTGAAGTAGTTAAAACCTATAAGGCAATGATCTTGAAAGTAATTTATAAAAATCAGAGGACTATGGTTATGTCCTTATGTCAGAAGGATATTTTCTTATGTCACTGAAAGGGGAGTTTTAAAAATTACTTCTGGAAAGATATTGCAAAAAAATCTTATTTTAGATTTCATTTAATTTGATCTGTGTCCACTGAGTTTTCAAATGTCAGTGTGACTCAATGCTCAAACTTCAAGATGTGGTTCCTTGGTAGAGGTAACTGATTACAATTATAATTGCTTGATATGTTTGATTTAAATTCCTCAGAGGTAAAATGTAGATATCAGTTTAAGCAGGTGGCATTTGAAATAGCACAAACTGGGAAGAGGTGTGCATTCATTCAGTGGGGAAGTAGGTCTGCTTGTCTCTTATCATGAAGGCAATTAGAGTTCCCTAATGACAGAAAATCAATGCATTCTAAATGAGAATAAATTAGTTGTTATTGCATTGAATAAGCATAAAACCAACAGAAGAAGCTCTAGCAGTGTTTACATTCTCATCATCTTACTTCAAATAATGTTTATAGCACTCTGTCAAATTACAAGTGCAGAGTTATGTTGAAAATGTTAACAAGATAGCTAATGATTATAATCAATATGTACAAAGCTTCTGTTCATACCTTGGTGCTAGCTTCTGTTCATACATATAACAATTATTTTTAAATAACTCATTATAAAATACATTAACATCTTTAAGATTATACAGAGACTTCCTCCTCTCCCTGACATTCCTTAACAATAAAGTTATAAGGTTCATACAGTGAGAATTGCTACAAATGTTTATTTATTAAGACCTATCCCCCAGGCAGAGTTTGTTAGAAGGGCATGAACAACTTCTACTAAATGAGCATCCGCAAGGAAAAACTATTCTGTGAAGGATGCAGGAGAGAGTGAAGAACTTCGTAGTCCCGCTTAAATGTAATACTTTCCAAAATACAAGAGAATAATTTCAGAGAAGCAAGCCTTCTCTTATATAATATGCAGTTAAACAATTGTTGATGAGTACAATGTATTTCTGAAGGACAAAGCAACATGCATTGTCATTTGTGGTGGTCTTCCATGTTCTTATCTTTTTATGCACATTCCACAAATATTCACAACACAGACAAGTAATGTGGCAGGACCTCAAGCAACAATGGAGATCTTGTTCTGCCTTTACAGTTAATGCTTAACCCAGTAAGTAGAGAAACTAGTGACTACTTTGATTTTATAACAAGTTGTATGAAAAAGACAAATAATATTTCTTTAAAAAACATAAGATGGGAGACTTAATTTAGAAAGAAAAGGCTAGATATCTGAGTAAGATAAAAATGAGATGGGGGAGGGGGGAGAGTAAAATTTAGTCATTGGAAACATGGAGTGAGGTGATGGTTCAGCCTCTGAAAATTGATTCATTTTGGATAGGCTAAAGAAGTAAACTCATATGTTAGTAGATGCAAAACACTGACAACATTCACAATCATTCATGAGAAAACCTCTTTTCAAAATTAGATTTAGAAGACTTTTTATCTGCAAAATTTCTCAACTATTAAGCTTATCGTGGGTTTCTCCCAACGATCAGGAATAAAACAATAACATTGTCGTTCAACACTGCTATTCAACATCATCTTGGAAGTCCTAGTAAATTCAATAAGCCAGGAAAAGGAAATGAAAGGAATAAAAATTACAAAGCAAGAAATAGAACTTTAATTTTTCACCTTATTTTCTATGTATATATACGGGAACAAAAATCTGCCACCCCAACATGTATCTTTTTAGCAAAACGTTTATTTCATGGAAGGGGTTCTGAAGTGTAGGTTTAGGTGGAGCTTGTATAAAAGACATTAGGAAGCATGAAGGAGATGCTCTTTCTCTTTAAGATACGGCCCTCATTGTCCCAAGAAGATCTAATTTCATATCTATTCACTGAAGAAGGAACAACTGAATCTACATACCTTTGTTTCCTGTACCTTCCCTAATAACTCCCTAGCTGATCAGCCCCCAAAGTCCTGGTTTTATCTAAGCTATTTAAACGGCATTTGAAGTCAAGTGTGTTACGCAATGATGCTCAGCCTCTCCCAAATACACAGAAGATATGCATATAATAAAACTTCTTGGCTTTCCTCTTATCAATCTGCTTGATGTGATGCCAGCCTAGAAGAACCCGGAGGGGTACAGATGATTTCTTTTAAATTCTAACATACAGAAGCCCACAATATCATCAACAACAAATCTCCTGGAATAAGTAAATGGATCAAACTAGAAAGACAAAAGGTTAATATAAAAATTCAATTGTCCTATTGATCAATAATGAATAGAATTTGAAATGGATAATTATTTGTATCAACACCAAAAAATTATTCTTTAAAATAAACTCGAAAACTATGTATAAAATCTATAAGCAAAATTATAAAAAATTTTAAATCTAAATAAATACATATATATTTCTTGTCTATGAATGGAAAGACTACTGTAAGATGTCAGGTCTTTGGAATTTAGTCTATAGATTCAATACAACCCCAAAGTAAATCCTAACAAATGACATTGTGGATATTAGCAAACTGTTCCTAAAATTTCTATTGAAATTCAAAAAGACCCAGTGTAACCCACAATTTTATGTCAACTTTACTGGACTAAAGAAGCCCAGATATTTTTATAGATATGTCTGTGTGAGTGTGAAATAAGTATTTCAGTTGTTTGAGTAAACCAGATTTTCCTTCACGGATTACATGTGGGACTCATCTAGCCAATTAGATATTGCTGGAACCAAAATGCTCGCTATGAGTCAACTTCTTTTGACTCCTCTGCTTCAGTTGAAACATCGTGCATTTCCTGCCTCTGCCCTCAGACTGAAACATCAGCTCTTTCACACCAGAACTCATAGAGGCTTCCTGGTTCTCTTGTCTTTGAATTCAGACTGAGTCTACCCACAGGCTCTTCAGCTTACTGATTGCATATTTTAGGATTTCCCAGAATTCATAATTGCATGGATCAATTCCTTTTAATAAAGAGAAAGCGATCTTGTTGCATAGTCATGTTTCCATATGTGAGAGAGAATGCGTGTCAGTGTATATGTGTTTGTGTCTTCAATTGACTGATGTTTTCCTGGAGAACCTTGATTAGTATGGACTAATATATATATATATATATATATATATATATATATATATATATATATATATATATATATATATATATATATATATATATATATATATATATATATATATATATATATATATATATATATATACATGTATATATATGTATATATACATATATATAATAGTCAAATAATACTGAAAAAGAGCAAAGTCAGAGGAATGATACTACTCAAGTGAAGAATGTACTATAAAATCAGAGAAATAACAAGAGTGTGTGTAATTGATGAGAGAATAGACCTATGGAGAAAAATATGGAGCCCAGAAATAGACCCACTAATTTGACAAAGGATTTAAGGCAATTCCATGAAATTTTAAAATGACTGGTATTTTCTCTTTTCTATTCTTTGTTGTCATAAATATAATCATAAATATTTAAAATTAAGTAACAGTAAGTAGATGAGTGTAAAAATAGTGAAAGTTTTATATATTGGTTCAATGAAATATACACTAAAATATATAAGAAGAAATAAGGTTCCAGACAGAGTGAGAAAAATAAATAATTCTGTTGACTGCTGATCCGTTGTACAACTTCAATCTTTTTCTCCCCATATACTAAATAGGTAAATAGCTAACTGTAATTTTTTTATAGTCAGTCTTCCTTTCCAGGTTCTAAAAAACTAATAATGATTGTGAGAAAGAAAATGATGATCAAAATATCAGCTCTATAAATTATGAATTAGAGAAAATATTACACTAGAAGTCAAAATGAAAACCCTACTCCCTCCTCTCTAAGGATAACTTTACTAAGTGCCTTTACTGTTTATTCAGACCTATTTACCTGACTGGCTGACTATGACATTTGTTGGATGTACAAACCTGGGCCATTTTGCCTTTTTGTGTTGTGTGCAATACACAGAACACAAGAGCAAGATACAAGCCAAAAGTGCATGTTGCTGACAAAAATCTCATTCTAGGTGTATACACTGTGGTTTAAATGAGTTATTCCATTAATTGACTATATTAATCTACTACCCATTGCTAATGCAGTTGTTTACTTTCTCCCTTCAAAAAAATAATTCATTTCCTTTGACTCAGTATTTGATTTATCAGTAATGTGTAAGGCAGTAATTATATTTCACTATACTATACCAAAAACTGTTACTGTGCTTTAAGGCTATCTCTGTGTTGATTTTTAAATGAAAACCAGAATTGTAAAATTGAACTCTTCAATTAAAGGAGTTCCCTACATAAACTGGAATTTATTTATAAGCTAAAATCTATACACATATCTTTTGTGGTTTGCTCATTTATTTAATTGGACATTAAAGGGGCAGAAATCTAGCAATCAATACATGTTGGAACTTCACAAGTATTTGGTGTATCCATACATAATTATCTTATTAAGTGAATCAAAACATGTTTACTTAAAGTAAACAGTAATCCCCTTTACAGGTGAGTAGCAGTTCGAATAAATGGCTGTCTAAATCAAATGTGACACTGTCACTTATAAAAATAGACACCCAACTACTTATTTAAACAACAGTCTGCATAAACATGTTATTTCCAAAGCATCTACTACAAGGAACTTATTCCTGAATATGAATAAATTTAAAGCTTCAAGACTTATTATAGACTATACCAGTTAAATTATATTGAACATTGTATGTCAATAACTAATAATATCCTACTGATGTGACAATTCCAAATAACATTCTTGGGTTTTATTAGTTATATTTTATAGGTTTAACAGAACTTATGATATTGTAGTTTATATAAGGTAAATAACATTAATAATAGAATTCATCGTATTCTCTAGTGATTATAAATTCAGGTCAAAATCCAGTTGGATGAGTTTAGGCCAAAGATTAGGTGATGACAAAAATGTTGATTTTAATAGACAAATAATAGCAAATAAGAATTTTTAAAAATGGATGGATATGCTTTCAAGATTTTGATAAAAAAAGTGGTAAAAGTATCATAATAAAATAGAGGCAAAGTTATGAATTACATAGCATTTTCTAAGTCATGTAAGGTAGTATATTTATGTTCAATCTACTCATCAATGCAGATACACAAATTTATGATGTTTTTTTCTTCTATTCATTTGAATTTTTAGAATACATGAAATGTAAAGTGTATTTGGGTTGAATATTTAAAAAATATACACATAGAAGAAATTTGATTGATGTTATTATTGCCTATCTCATTCAATCTTTGGAAACCAAATTTTTAGTCATCAGTTATTACATATGGACTTGCATTTTCTCTTAAGTAGCCTTGGTTGCTAATTTTATAGCTTAAATATGTTTCTACATATGATAAAAGACAATTTTGTATATGGCTAGTATCCTGTTGTATTCTCAGGAGGTTGCTTATTTTAAAAAACATTATCTAGAGATCACTGGATATCATCATTTGCTCTCTACTAAACAAAAAGGAGAGAAAGCAAAGTGGCTATATTTGAAAATATATACAGAAAAATAAAAGTGTTGAAAGCAAACCAAATTAGCCAGAGAGTCTTGATATTTAAAGGCTCTAATAGTCAATAAAACTGTGTCAGAAAGTGTGACATATTTTCCTTTGTATATTTTTATTTACTATTCTAAACTTATAATTTCTGAAAAATAATCTTATTAAAATGATGAATATCGATTGTGCTCCAAACATTCAAGTTACCATTATAGTTGTTCCCCTGTGTTTTAATACACTAAATCCAACTTTCTTGCCATATCTAAAATACTTCAGAGTATCATTGCTTTTTGTTAATTTATTGACTTTTGAAAGTATTCTGTTTTCTGTTCTCCTAAATAATTGCTGATTTGTTGATAACAGCTGTGGAGGTAAATAACTTTGCTTTTAAAAAATTTCTGCATAAAAATAGTCATCAAATTTTGATAATCAGTGGTATATGATATGCTAAAGAAATGCCAAGAATATTTCATTACATAAAATTTTGACAAATATTGATAGTCATGCAAAGAGCAAGCTCATGTAAATGTTTATTTAACCAAATATTTTTAAAGGACAGTTAAGTGACTGAAAATGAATTTAAATTATTCCAGTTTGTAATCAATTCAGTTTTTAAGAAATCTTTACACTTTCAGGAAGAAAAGATGCAATTTTTTTTCTTCATATTTTCAAGATTCTGAAAGCACATATTTAACTAAAGTTCACAGACAATAAAGAGTAGTAGGTTTTAAATACTGATCTATAAAATTAGAGTTTTAACATTTAAGTATCTTGTTTATTTTAGTTATGATCTTAATTTGTGTACAATATACATATTCAAATAAGTGTGTGAATATATATGTATACAGCACAATAGCTTGCTTTTCTGAATTTCACCTCTTTTGAAATTTCTTGATTATTAAGACTTACAGAGATTTGCTCAGTATCTGGGAATCTTTTATACTGATGACCCATGGCAGTTACATGCTGGTCTTTTCAGAAAATTCGAATGACCTGTTCGAATGTCATAAACTCATCTTCCTTGTTCTAACCTGCATAAATCATAGCTAACTAGGTTGTCTATGGTGGTTAACTGCTGAGTCAGGAGCCACTTCTAATGCAATTAAACAATGGTGTGGGCTCTTTTGATATTACCTGCACCTGTGCCTGCCAGCCAGCTTTGACAAGGCAGCTTTCTCAGAGGGGCTGTGGGCAGGTAAACATGTAAACTCTGCCCACTTACTTCTGTGCAAAGCAATCTCATAAATCAGAACATGGAACTGTTAGTTTAATACTGAGTTTTTGTGACCCTGGGTAAGTTATTTAAACTCCAAGCCTTAGTTTACTTGTCTATAAGAAACTGACTTTAGGCAAATTAATTAACTTTTTAATTATACAATTTATGAGTAAATGAAGACTATCAGTATTTGCACTTATTTTGTGACTTATTTATATGTAGCACTTAGCACAAGTTCAGGCACACAGGAAAAAAATGAGCAAAAATAGTTATACACATTTATATCAGAAAATAATATGTCTTACTCACTCCTCTGTTTCCAACATCTCTCCCGTGGTGACACCTAAAGTGCATAGTGTTCCTTGTGACTGGATAAAAAGATGTGGTGGAGGACTGCAGGTGATTTGTGGTGGATTTGGTGTGGTAACATACATTTAAGTTATGCACAGTGTTAGAATCAGTGATAGATCAATAAAAATAATCTGATAAGGTTTTGCCTAACATAAAAGTGTATTTTGAGAAAGCACATGGTGCTTTATTGGTGGTCTTCTCCACCAACAATCTCTTATAAATATTAAAGAGGTAGTGTTTTGCTGTCAATCTGCTTGACAATCTGCTTGCTTTTTACCAGTTGATCTCAGTTGGAAAAGTGAGTTTTCTTGATTTCTTTTATTATGTTTCTTTTAAAAATTCTTTTAAAAATGTTTCTTTTATTATAAGTGAATAAAAGTTATTCACTTATATTAATAACTAATTCACATATAATCACTTATATTAATCATGCATTAATTATATTTTAGTACAGCAAAAGTTCCTTAGAAAGGTTTTTATTTAGATAATAGCTAGGAGATAACAGAAATTACCTGGGGATAAAAGTATCAGATTGTCTCCAAATACCATTTCTCAGCATATTCTTTTATTTTCTTTAATTACCCTTGCAGTGTCAATTTGAGATGACAAATTAATCTAGGTAGAATTTAAGTAAATCCATATATTTTAGCAGTAGGAAACATTGAAAGTGTTTTGAACAATGAAAAAAAAAGTTCCTTTGAGTTTTATAAATTTTCAGTCCCTAATCTTTGTATGTATGTGTATCTCAGAAAGAATCTCATTTCATTTTCTGTCCATTCATCCAACATCTATCATCTATTTAGTCTATGCATACATTTTATACATATGTATATGTACAGTGAATATATATATATATTTTCAAGGAGAAAATACTAGTCCATTTCCTAGATAAGTCTATTTAGACATCTATGGGAATATTTTTGCCCCCCCAATTCCCAAAATGTTGGTTACTGTGATGGTTTCAGAAGTAGGGCAAACATGGTCACAACTCTACACTTTCCAAAGAAAACCATTTCATTTGTATTCATTAATACAAAACTTTCAAAAGAATAACAGAGACTCTTAAATGCATCTTAGAGGAACAGTTAATAAACCCTGCAGGGAATAGTGTGGGTATATAGACTTCACCTGGATGTGTTAGGGGACGTTGAATTTAAACTGTAAATCAAATATTTTTACTTATCGATTTTGACACTTCACATATGTTTTTATCTTCATATTTGAACTTCAGTAGACTGTGCTGCTAATGCTTCTGAAGGATAAAGAAGGAGGCCTGTGCAGTGTGGGTCAGGAGTTCACACAATACTGTATTCAACTTACATAAGCTCAAAAAACAAAATCTCCCATCAGCTTGTTTTCAAAAAGAATTGCTTTGTTTTCAGTGTGTCTCCTGCTTCATTCTTTTTCCTCTAAGTTAATAAACATACAATGGAAGTGTAACTTATTACATAAAGGAAAGTACAGAAATTTCTATCATGAATTAGACCCTCTGCCACATACTCCTTGAGAGGAGATGAGGTCATCTATGAGCTTTAAACTTGCAAAGAAATCATTATTTTTATATATGTATCTTTGGGGTACAGGATTCAAGTCATACCTCAAACACCTCAACAGGCTTATCTCCTCTTTTAACAGCATTGTAGAAAAGTGAATTCAGAGACTATCAGCCAATATTGTAAAATGATCTAAAATTACCTGATAGCAAATCAAAAAAGACAGAAAAGAAAGGCTATTCTTTTCATAACCAAATTACACATCTCTTGAGTTGTCTTCCCCACTTTACCTTTAATCATTCCCTTTGAAAAAAATGGAGTTTCACCATAACACATTTAGAAGATGTGATCATTCTTGCCTGACCACACCAGCCATCAGAGGAATGACCATGTCACAAAACCATTATTTTCCTGGATTTTTCTCACTTATTATTAAAATCCAATTTCTTCAGATTCTCCCACACAGTTGAGAATTCCCAAGGAGTAAATAATGAATATGCCACATATAAACCCTCCAGGCTTTCAATTTGTCATTTATTTTGACTCATAAATTCAATGTGATTCAACTCACTGAGGGCCTTAAACAGATTTGATTTTCTTCCTGTTTTCCTATTTGAGCTAGGACAGCTCAGCGATGACTGGGAAACTGTACACTGGTGGTTTAAATTTCCACTTTTAGAGGAGGGGCTGAGACTGCATTTAGGTTAGGTATCAAGTCTTGGTAGAGTTTGGCATAAGTTCCATTATGGTCCAGTCATTTCTTTTTAGAAGAGCATCTAGAAATCAGACTTTCATTCTTCTGCCTGACTTTAAAGAACAAAGAAGTAGTAAACCAGGCTCCCATAAGCAGTACAGTCTTAGGGGACAAGGACAACAGACATTGGGGCTCCTCTGATTCACAGAAGCAAACTCTAGTTGAACTTGGGGACCTCTGTCCAGTCAGAGATTTGGAAACAGATAAGAACTGCTAATATTGGTCACTTATCCCTTGTGTGTATATAACCCCATGAACTTTAGCTCCAGAATGCTCAGGCTAAATAAGAGCTAAATAATGAAACTGAGTAGTATCCTAGGAGGAGGTATTAGCATGATGTTGGCAAAAGGCTACATCCTCCTAGTCATAAAAAGGTCTACAAATTGAAAGTGTCTATCCCCTTACTATGAGTGGGAGAATAAGCAGAAAAGATAGTAGCTATGGCATCTTTTCCTTTGTTATTGTTTTTTTTCTTGCTTACTGCTTTTTACCTTAAGGGATAAGGTAAGTTATAAAAATAATAGACTTTGAGAGAGAAAGTCTGTCTGTGAAATTTCAGGCCAGCACAGAACACATTCTACAAAATTATTTCTAATTCTTTGCGCAGTACAGGACGCTAGTTACCATATTTGTAAAGAAATATGCAAAAGCATAATTTTTAATGTTTCTTTGTTATAATATTTGCTAAAAATATAACAAAGTTTTTAAACTTCAAAGATAGTTTTGCTTAAATAAACTGAATCTCAGTATCATTTCCAGGAGCTTTAGTTTTCTAGAGCAAATGGTATTTTTACTTAGATATTTGGGGGGTTTTTTGCAATTAGTGCAAAAATAGTAATTGTAGCACTTTCCTGTCCCTCCCCCTACCATCCAATTATATTTATCTTGCAAGAATAGTAGTACTTACCATAAATTGCAAAAAGATAGTGAAACAATGGGAGAAAAATATCCAAAACTGCTTAAATAAGGAAAAACATATTTTTCATAAGTTGGCAATTTATGTATCAGAGCCCAGAAAGCAGGTAATATCCTCCAGTACCTGACTGCCTGGAATAGAAACTGCTATAGAAAAGGCACCAAGATGCCTAACTCATGATTCAGTAGACAATGCTTGAAGCAACAGGTGCTGAGTTCTGTTACAGTTCTGAACCTAAATTGAGTTATGCTATGAGTCAGCAGAAAACAATCTATCTGATACTACCAGTTTGTATCTTGATAGGTTATTTGTTTCCCCAATGCTTTGAATATTTCCCAAAGTACCACCCCCATGGAGACATACTTGAACCACTTTTTTTTTGGCCTCTTGTCAGTTGACTTTCAGAAAAAAAAAGACAAACAAAAATCTCTTCACTCAAAGACAGTCTCATGGTATCAGTTTCCATGCATATTGGAATATTGGTATATCATTTAATGGTATCCTGTATGATACAGCTCACTTTTAGTTCATATGTCAGCTGCATGTTGGAACTTGTTAAGAACAATAAATATATAAGATTCTGTTTTAGACGATTTTCATTTGAGATACATGTGCTAATGCTACTGATTGGGAGGTCAGAATTCTACTCCCAGATTTGCTTCTAGACAAAATGAAATATACCTAGCAAGTCATTAATCTTTTGGATATCAATTTTACTAATAATAAAATGATGCTTCTGATTGTAATAATTGTAATGAACTTACTTAGGTCATAATTTGTTTGTTTATACTCTTTTAAATTTTAAAAAATTTATTTATATATAAAGTTCACAACATTGTAATCCCAGGGATTTACTCCCCCCACCCTCCCCTCCATACCCCTCCCTTTCCCTCCTGCTCAAAGTTGTGCACTTCAGTTTGGTACTTAACTTCTTTTGACTTTTCCTCAAGGCTTTTGTTTATTTTTTCACTATATGACATATATTAGTGAAACCATTTGGTTTCTGTCTTTTTCTTTATGACTTGTTTCTGCTAATATGATTTCTTCTAAGTGCATCATGTTATTATAAAATCGTCGAATTTGTCATTTTTAATTGATGAGTAATATTCCATCATGTATATATACCACATTTTTTTCATCCAGTCATCTGTTTAGGTTGCTTCCATCCTTTAAATTATAAATACTGCTGCAGTAAACATTCAAGCACAGATGTCACTTTGTACCCACATTGAGGTCTCTTGGGTAGATTCCCAAGAGAGCAATTGCTAGGTCAAATGGTAGTTCCATTTTCATTAACTTGAGGGTCCTCCACACAGCTTTCCATAGTGGTTGGACTAGTTTACATTCCCACCAGCAGTGTAGTAGTGTTCCCTTCTCCCCACATCCTTACCAGCAATTCTTGTTGCCCTGTCTTTGGATGTGGGCCATTTTTTTTATATTTTTTATTTATGTATAAATTTCACAACATTGTAATCTCAAGGATTTGCCCCCCCCCCAGCCTCCCCTCTCTTACCCCACTTTTCCCTCCTGCTCAAAGTTATGTGCTTCAGTTTGGTGCTTAGCTTGTTTTGACTTTTCCTCAAGGCTTTGTTTATTTTTTTCACTATATGCCATATATTAGTGAAACCATTTGGTTTCTGTCTTTTTCTTTATGGCTTGTTTCTGCTAATATGATTTCTTCTAAATACATTCATGTTGTTATGAAATCATCGAATTTGTCATTTTTAATTGAGGAGTAATATTCCATCATGTATATATACCACATTTTTTTCATCCAGTCATCCATTTTGAGGCATAGTTGTTTCCATGACCTTGCAATTATAAATTGTGCTGCAGTAAACATCCGAGCACAGGTGTCCCTTTGTACCCACATGAGTTCTCTTTTGGGTAGATTCCCAAAAGAGCAATTGCTGGGTCAAATGGTAGTTCCATTTTCATTAGCTTGAGGGTCCTCCACACCACTTTCCATAGTGGTTGGACTAGTTTACTTTCAACCAGCAGTGTAGTAGTGTTCCTTTCTCCCGACATCCTCGCCAGCAATTCTTGTTGCCCGTTCTTTGGATGTGGGCTATTCTTACTGGTGTAAGGTGGTATCTCATTGTGGGTTTGATTTGCATTTCCCTTATTACTAGTGACATTGAGCAATTTTTCATGTGCCTGTTGGCCATTTGTATTTCCTCTTTGGAGAAGTGTCTTTTTAGTTCTTCTCCCCATTTTTTGATTGGGCTTCTTGTTTTGCTTTTGTTTAGTTGTGTGAGTTCCTTGTAGATCTTTGTTATTAAACCCTTGTCACTCATATGGAGGGCAAAGATTTTTTTCCCATTCGGTTGGGCATCTTTTAGTTTTTTCTGTTGTCTCTTTTGCTGTACAGAAGCTTTTTAGTTTGATGTAATCCCATCTGTCTATGTTTTCCTTCATTTCTTTGCCATCTGTAGATGTTTCCAGAAAGGGATTTCTGAAATGTAATTCATGGAGAGTTTTGCCCAAGTTTTCCTCTATGTATGCTATGGTTTCAGGTCTGACCTCTAAGTCTCTTATCCATTTTGAGTTGAGTTTTGTACATGGAGTAAGGGAGTTATCTTGGTCCATTTTTTTTTTTTTGCATGTCTTAGTCCAATTTTCCCAGAACCATTTATCGAAGAGGCTATCTTTGTTCCAACATAAGTTTTTCACTCCATTGTTGAAGATTAGTTGACTATATATGTGTGGTTTTATTTCAGGGCACTCAATTCTGTTCCATTGGTCTGACTGTTTTTGTACCAATACAATGCTGTTTTAATTATTATAGATTTGTAGTATAGTTTGAAGTTTGAAATTGTAATACCTCCATTTTCTTTTTTTCTGGTCAGGAGGCTTTTTGATATACAAGGTCTTTTGTTATTCCATATGAATTTCAGTAATTTTTGTTCTCTTTAAAAAATATCATTGGAATTTTTATTGGGATTGCATTGAATCTGTAGATTGCCTTTGGTAGGATGGTCATTTTGATAATATTAATTCTTCCAATCCATGAACAATGAATGTCTTTCCATTTCCTTATGTCTTCTATCTCTTTTATGAACATTCTAAAATATTCTTTGTATAATTCTCTCACGTGTTTTGTTAGGTTTATTACCAAATATTTAATTTTTTTGGTGCTATGGTAAATGGGATGGTTTTTCTTATTTCTTCTTCTTCTATTCGACTGTTTGCATATAGGAAAGCCACTGACTTCTGTGTGTTGATTTTGTATCCAGCTACCTTACTGAACTGGATTATTATTTCAAATAATCTTTCTGTGGATTTGTTGGCGTTTTCTATATAGAGAATCATGCCATCAGCATATAATGATAGCTTCAGTTCCTCTTTATCTATTTGTATCCCTTTTATGTCTTTCTCTTGCATTATCACCCTAGCTAGAACTTCCAATACAATGTTAAAGAGTAGTGGGGAGAGTGGGCATCCTTGCTTAGTTCTAGATCTCAGCTGGAATGATTTTAGTTTTTCCCCATTTAGGATGATATTTGCCATAGGTTTTTCATAGATGGCTCTTATTATGTTGAGGTAAGTTCCCATAATCCCTAATTTTTCAAGGGCTTTTATCATGAATGGATGCTGGACTTTGTCAAATGCTTTATCTGCATCTATTGATATTATCATGTGGGTTTTCTTTTTTCTCTTTGTTGATGCAGTGTATTATGTTAATTGATTTCTGCATGTTGAACCAACCTTGTGCCCCTGGGATAAATCTCACTTGGTCATGGTGAATGATGCTATTAATGCATCATTAGATTCAGTTTGCCAGGATTTTGTTTAAGATTTTTTGCATCTGTGTTCATTAAGGAAATTGGTCTATAGTTTTCTTTCTTGGTGCTGTCCTTATTTGGTTTTGGTGTGAGGGTGATGTTTGCTTCATAGAATGTGTTTGGCAGTTTTCCTTCTTTCTCAATTTTTTGGAAAAGCTTTAGTAGTGCAGGCATTATTTCATCTTTGAATGTCTGGTAGAATTCATTTGTAGAGCCATCAGGTCCTGGGTTCTTGTTTTTAGGTAGAGTTTTGATAACTGCTTCAATTTCGCAGCTTGTGATTGGTTTATGTGAGTTCTCTATATCTTCTTTGTTTCATTTTGGGGAGTTGTATCTTTCTAAGAATCATCCAGTTTGTATTTATGTCCATATAATTGTTCATAGTAATTGCTTATTATTCTTTGGATTTCTTTTGTGTCTGTTGTAATTTCTCCTCTTTCATTTGTGATTCTGTTTATTAGGACTTTCTCTTTTCTTTCCTTTGTGAGCTTTACAAGGGGCTTATCAATTTTATTTATTTTTTCAAAGAACCAGCTTTTGGTTTCGTTAATCTTTTGGATAGTCTCTTTGGCTTCTAGATTATTTATTCTTTTATTTTTGCTATTTCTTGTCTTCTGCTGGATTTTGGTTTTTCTGTTGCTCTTTTTCTAATTTTTCAAGTTGGTAGATGAGGTTGTTTTTTGGTTATTTTCTTGGTTCTTGATATGGGCCTGTATTGCTATGAACCTTCCTCTTAGATATGCTTTTGCTGCATCCCAGACATTTTGGAATGCTGTGTCTTCTTTGTTGTTTGTTCCAAAGTAAGTTTTAATTTCTTCTTTAATTTCTTCAGTTTCCCATTTTTCCTTTAGAAGCATGTTGTTCAGTCTCCAAGTGTTAGGTGTTCTTCTTACTTCCTTTTCATTGTTGATTTCTAGTTTGATAACCTTATGGTCTGAAAAAAAAGTTGGTATTATTTTAATCTTTGTGTATTTATTCATGTTTGCCTTGTGGCCTAGTAATGTGGTCAATTTTAGAGAATGATCCATGTGTATCTGAGAAGGTGTATTCTGATCCTTGTGGGTGTAGCATCCTGTAGATGTCTATTAAGTCCATTTTGTCTAGTATATTCTTTTAAGTCTTTTGTGTCCTTGTGTAGCTTTTGTTTTTTTGATCTGTCCTTTGTTGAGAGTGGGGTGTTGAAGTCTCCTACTACATATGTGTTTTCATCTATATTTGTTTTCAGCTCTCTTAGTAGCTGTCTGATGAATCTTGGTGCTCCCTCATTTGGTGAGTATATGTTGATAATTGTTAAGTGTTTTTGATTGGTTGACCCTTGAACCATTAGCTAGTGGACATCTTTTCCTTTGTTACTCTTTTTTATTTTGAAATCTGCTTTGTCTGCTATAAGGATGGCTACCCCTGCCTTTTTTTTTTGGGGGGGGGGTGTTTGCTTGTAGAATTGTTTTCCATCATTTTACCTTCAATCTGTGCTTGTCTTCTGGGATCAGATGTGTTTCTTGGAGGCAGCAGAATGTTGGGTTCTGTCTTTTAATCCAGTCTGCAACTGTGTCTTTTGATTGATGAGTTTAGCCCATTGATATTTAGAATAATTATTGATGTTTGAGGGTCTAACAATGGGTTCCTGGTGGTCATTTGGTGTTCTGTTTTAGTTTGTTCTTTCTTTTCTTTTTATTGTTCATTCTTTTTATTCTTCTGCAGATTTCAATCTTAGAGCTTCTTTCAGGAGTTCTTGGAGAGGGGGTTTGGTGGTAGCAAATTTCTGTAGGCTTTGTTTGTCTGAGAAGATTCTGGTTTTTCCTTCAAAAAGGAAGGAAAGCTTTGCTGGGCAGAGTATTCTTGTTTGGCACTTTTTGTCTTGGAGTGTTTTGAAGATGTGACGCCATTCTCTCCTTGCTTGGAGTGTCTTTTCTGAGAAATCTGAAGTCAGTCTGATCCGTTGTCCTTTGTAGGTTATCTGTTTCCTCTCTCTTGTTATTCTCATATTTTTTTTTTATCTTTAGCTTTTGTAAGTTTTACTATGATGTGTCTTGCTGTGTTTCTTTTTTCATTAAAGTAGTTTGGTGTCCTTTTTGCTTCCTGTATGTCGATTTTCATTTCTTTCTTCAGGTTTGGGAAATTTTCCTCCATTATTTCATTGAAGAGCCTTTCAGACCCTATGTCTTTCTCTTCACCTTCTGGTATTCCAATTACTCTTATATTTGTTTTCTTTAGGTTATCTGACAGATCTCTGATTTTTTTCTTCTGTTTTCTTACTTTGCTTTTCTCTCTCTTTCTTCGTTCTCTCTGCTTCTGTATCCTCTAGTGTGCTGATTCTTTCTTCTATTTCTTCTAATCTGTTTTCCTAGCTCTTCCCTGCATTTTTGAGTTCTATTTCTCCTCTTATGCATTGCTTCTCCTGCAGTTTCTTATCTAGGGTTTCAATTTAATTTTTTTGTATGTTAATGATATTGCTCATTTTGCTGCATTCTTTTTATATTTTTCTACTACTTCTCTTAATTCGTTGAAAGCTTCTACCCTTTTGCTTTCCCTTTTTCCCCTCTTTGTTGGCCCCTTTGAGTGCTTTTATCATGTTGATTCTGAATTCTTTGTCTGACACATGGAGCATTTCTTCCATGTCATCCATATTGGTTTCTTCAGATTGTTTATCCTTTGTTAGTGAGTTATTTTTCTTAGGACTTGCTTGAGTATTTATGTTCTTCCTCCTTCCTGTGTTTTCCTTTTGGATCTGCTCTACGTATTGGGTGATTACTGCTCTAGTACTAGGTATGATGAAGCTTATATAGCTGTGGTTAACTCTGCCTATGTGCTTTTGATAGTGAGTGTCGTTGTTTTCTGAGTTTGAGCTTGTGCCTCATAGCACACCATGTAGCCGGTGACACTTAGTCCACGTGAGCCTCAGCCTGCAAGCTGGGCTTCGGGGTGGAAGCTGTTGACCTTCAGGTTGGCTTTCCCAACCGAGTGGCTTGGAAGGCAGATAAACTCAGTCCACGCCTTACCTGAATGGCCAGGGTCCATTCAGTTGCAAATTGCAGTCCTACCCTTTCTCCCAGGAGCAGCCTCTGGGTGCAATCTAGAAGGGAACCTCACCTGGCTTGTATGAACTCCTCCCCCAGCTGCTGGTGTAGTGGCCACTCCTCTCAGCAGAGTTGGA
Organism: Uropsilus gracilis; assembly: GCA_004024945.1. NCBI lineage: Eukaryota > Metazoa > Chordata > Mammalia > Eulipotyphla > Talpidae > Uropsilus > Uropsilus gracilis. The sequence goes on from PVHY01007049.1 coordinate 41,255, forward strand.
GTTCCCTGGGCCAGTGACACTTAGTCCACATGAGCCTCAGCCTGCACACTGGGCTTCGGGATGGAAGCTGTTGACCTTCAGGTTGGTTTTCCCAGCCCAAGTGGCTCAGAAGGCCTAAGTTTATAATTTTTATCTTACTACCAAATCTTATGTCATTTTCTGCCTTTGTTCCTATTAGAGAAATTAACTGTTGATTGTAATACCAGAAAGTATCTTAGATATTAACTAGGCCCTGCAGACTAGTGGAGGTTTGGCATTTGGGGTAGAGGTGTCACAATACCAGAAACTAGGGGGTGCATAGAAATAATTAAAATAGCTGTTAAACCACCTATAGAAATGAAAAATCCAAAAGCTGTATTGCCATAGAAAATATTCCTATGTGCAGACCAGAGATGGGAATATGGCTATTGAGAGTCATTAGAGAAGGTCTTTACAAAACAGCCCAATCACACCCTAAAGAGACTGACTTAAGATGGTTATCAATTTTACAAAGGAAGGTACCCCTCACTAAAAGAAGAATACTACATCAGAACAATCTCTGCACCAGCAAAATGCAGCTTTGTCCACCTGTGTTTATGCAGATACCTCTCTTCCTTTTCTCCTTTTCCTAATAAGCCTTTTCCTCTAAAATGTAAACTTCACTGCCTCTGTCTGTGTAAAATTCCTAATCTCCTGGGTAAACTTACCATGTACCATTGAATGGGGAACGCTGATGAAACTTTTTAAACAGACAACCCAAGGACACCCCCTCTTTCAATCTCTCATTTCCTATACTACAAGAGGAAACAGGCTCTCAGGGGGAGCCTGCCTCAAGTATATACAGCTAAGTAAGGATTGAAAACAGATCTGCTTTACTTCTAAATCCTATGGCTCCTACTAAAACAACCTTTTATTAGTTGTATCTGTGATTTGTGTCCAAATACTAGATCTCAATGCAATCCCCAACTGCATCATTGTTTCTTGGTAAAGACACTAAAATTTTATGCCATACACTTGCAACACAACTCCAGAGAAAGCATTAGAGTGAAAAGCAGCAAATCCATATTATAGCAAATATCTAGGGTGATATGACAACAGTAATGTAAACAGAAGCCAGTGTTGCAGATAATAATAAAAAGTATGCATTTTTATAGCTACTGGCAATCCACAGTGGTAAAGTCCTATAGAAGTATATAATATGACAGAATTCGGAAGCATTAACCTATGCAAGTTTTCTCTTCCTTAAGTATCTTAAGTTTGCCATCAAGCAGTCAGATTCACTCACTGACATTGAGCACTGTTAGCCAAAGACAGAGAAACTATTCATATTCAATGTTTTGACATTTTCAATAAGCTGTTTAGAATCAAAAGTGAAAGTCTGAAGACAATGGAACAAAGGGACTATGGGAAACATTTCTGCTCATTATCCTGCTTGCATTAAGCAAGTGAGAGCAGTCTTGGAAACCCTCACACTTTCAGTTGGAGTACAAGGTGGATTATAGAAAGGAGGGAACAAGGGAAAGAAATCCCTTAAATTTCAGTATGACTTAGGCTCATCCCCAGGCCCATTCTTAAAACCACACAGAATCAAAACAGCAAAAGCTCTGAGAACAAAACTGTGGTATTAGAATACCACCCAGATTTTAAAATTGATCTCTCAGACAGAAGACAGACTATAAGAGCAGTGCAAAGCCTTTGCAGCCTGCACTGCTATTTGAGCTACTGTCCACAAAAACATGGAAGGATGTACATTCAGAACCTAGACTTAGCCAGCTCAAATGAAGAAATTAAATACCAATGAGAGGCACAAAGTATGATATTAAAAATATACAAGCTATATTCTAGAATTACCCAAAATATCAAGAACCAGGAAAACATCAAATCAAATCAAATAAATGAGTGTCAAAAAAAATCAGAACTACCTGTCAAAACCCTTCAAATATGCTATTACCAAAAATACTCTTGTGAAAAATTATGAATGCTATCAAGACACAGGGGGGAGGAAAATAAAACCTTCTGATCTAGGGTCCTCTGATTCTGGACAAATTAACTCGAGAGATTGGTAGGAGATAAAGCCAAAATTAGTAACATACTTATGGAGCAGCTATATGATTATAAATTCTAAGTAAAATAAAGGATACCAGGAATACATAGCCTGAATTAAAGGATCTGGAGCAACAGGAGAGAAGACAAGAGACTTCTCAGTTTAAGGAGAGAATGAGTTCATCTGTTATTCATGTAAAAAGATGAGTTTTTCAGATGGTGAGGACATGTTTAATGATAAACCTATACCAGAATGATAACCCCAAACTATTTTCTTTTGGGTCATAATAAGGGGTGTTACTGGTTTATCATTTGTTAGGAAAAGGGCATAGGATTAAGACAAGTACAAGAGCTTATTCTAAGCTTGTAGGGTTTTCATTGTTCTTAACTCCCAATACCAAGGTGATATTAATTGGAAGAGCACACTCTGGGCTTATTGAGAGAAGTCCCGCTGACCCTTTTGGGAAAAACAGACCCATAATATTCTTGAAGCCAGCTGAAAAATAATCTCAACAAAGAAATTGATAGGGGATAATAAAGTCAGTTTTGAATTCACCATTAGTGTGACATTTGACATGTCTTGAGGGTAACAAGAGGGAAGGGGTACTGTGGGTAGAGTTTGGCAGAAAAGCTTAAAGAGAGCAGCCCCAGAAAAAAAGGGATTGGTCTTCTTTGGGGACATTTGAGGCATTCGGCAGCTGCATGGGGGACTGCAGCTGGCAGTGAGGATAAAGCCACAGGCATCAAATGACCTGGAATAGGTGGGAGCCAGAGGAAAGCATGAGATTGTTACCAGGATAGAGGAAAAGCTTGAGACTGTTACCAGGATAGGGGAATACCCCCGTTTTAATTTTTGTCACTGTGCGTTCTTCTGCCTGCACCTAAACAGTTGCCCAGAGATCAAACCTTAGCAATAAGGGTAAACATACAGGTTTATTTATAGTAAATGGGAACAAAAAACAAAGAGTCTAAGAGTCCAAACCATCACAAGTATCCCAAACAGAAAGGAACCTCTCTTCTCCTCTGCAGGAAGTTGTGTGGGGTTTACCTCAGTCCCAGTGTACCTCAGGTCGAACTTGCCACAGTTATGTCTTTGTTCTTTGATCCTCCGTCATGTCACTCCAACCAGCATCAGGTGAATCTGAGGTTTTGCTCAGGTCTATCCAGTTGGTAGCACAGTGACTCAGCACTTCATCAGGGTCGCCTCTCCTCCACCTTCACACAGCCCCTGACCCTTCCAGGCCCATGCTGGGAGAGCCCCCAGAAGACTCAGCTTCTGGGTCCTTTTCCTCCAGGAGCCAAAACCTCTGAAATCTCCAAACTTGCCTCCACTCTCCTTCCCAACAGTTCCATCTCCCAGTCACTGCTCCTTTCTTTTATCCTCTCTCCCCCTCCTCCAAACCACTCAGTTTTCCTCTTGGTGCTTCATTTTCTCCTTCACACCTCGAATTTGCAACAAAGTAAAAGAAGGTTTAGACCATCTTTCACCTCTGTGTTTTTTTAGACACAGCTAATGGCATCAGTGCCTAAATTTTAATACTGCACATATTGGGGTCCTGGCTTCAAGACTTGTATAAATTAACTTGGAAACTCAGTGTCTGAGAACTTGCTTTAACTTGGGAGCTGCAGAGCTTGGATATTGTCTGGGGACCTACAGAGAACTTGGATAGTTGCTGTTCTTAGTGTAAAACTCTGAAATGCTGGAGCTGTGCCTTTTTGGAGGTGACTAGATGGTGCCATCTTTGTTTCTCTGATTTTAATCTCCTACCACTGATTTGGAGCTGGGACTGACGTCATCTTCTGACTTCATGCAGTTTTTGGACTTGGACACTGAAATTGTGTGGTGAGAAAAACCTTTGGTGATCTCGGGAGAATTCTTTGCCCATTTGTTTTTTTCTCTTCTTTCATAAATAAATACTATTTTGTTTTGTTTAACATCATTAGTTGCCATGCATGGGGTGGGGAGGAAGAAACCCTGATGATCATTGTAATTCCCAGAGGTCACCCACCACCTCCCCTCCCTGGTGGCTCCAGCTGATCCCCCTCCCCCAGTTGTGCACTTTTGTTTGGTTGTCCATATATTAGTGAGATCATTTGGTTTCTCTCTTTTTCTTTCTGACTTGTCTATGCTAATATGATTGCTTCTAGGACCAGTGGTGCTTTTAAAGGACCAGGCACACCCCTTGTAAGTTAAGTCTGCTTGTGTTTCGTTTGTCTGGTTTTGACCCAATTTCAAGATGAAAGCTGAGAAGAATCAATGGAAATTTTGAAAGTGAAAAATACAGCAACATAAGTCTTTAAAACCATGGATCGACTGAATAGCCAGTATGTTCAGAATAAATAATTCTCAAAATTCAACAATAAGATTACGAATTACTTAATCAACAGGTGACAATCAGATATTTTACCTGGAGACTATTGAGATGGGATCCACATATGAAAATAAGCCCCAAAATTATTAACCATTAATTAGATGCAAATTAAAACCACAATGGGTATCAATTTACAGGTATTAGAATTATTAAGACAGAAAACTATTACAAGACTGAGGAGGATGAGCAACAGCTGGATCTGTCATACATTGCTTGCTGTATTTAAAATGCTACTCTCTGAAAAAAATTTTCATAATCTATTGTAAAGTTAAACCTATATTAATAAGAACAGGTATTTGAAGGCATTTGAGTCTGGGTATTTAAACACAGACTCAAGAGACTGTTGAAATTCAGATACCGTGTATATCTAACCATGTCCAAACATGTACATGCATTTCCAATTCCATGAAAAAGAAGAACCAGAGCCAGCCTGCCACCATCCAGGATTGAAATGCCAATTATTGCTCCATAAATTTTTCACTGTTTTTGTATACTATTGTACCAATTAAAGCTCAACTGACCTCTAACCTTATTGGTACATTAGACCCCCAATTAAAACTTGATAAAAATGTAACAACAATTTCCATAACCTGATCAGAGCAAGAACAACCCCACCTTTTCTACATGAATGTAATCTTGACCCTACCTCTGAATGTAATTCCAGGATTTTGTGAATCTCTCTCTAGGACTGTAGTCCTAACAAAATCCTCAAATAAGTGCTTAGATTTTGTTTTAACAAGGTCTCCTTCAGTTCTTAGCAATCGTGCTCCTGAGTATTTGCCTAATATAAAGAAATAAGAATTTATATCCATGAAAATAGCTGTACGTGAATGTATGGGTATTCACAACTCATTTGCAGTACTGAAAAGTTGAGAACAACTCAAAACAACCATGAAAGGACAAGCCACAATTACATTTTCTAGAATTTTATATATACGCAGGAATGCATGAAACAATGAAATCTGAATATAGTTTGTAGTACTTTAATGTAAATTTTAATTTATAGTTTGACTATATACCAGGGTACTGACTGGATGTTATCAAAGGTATACTTTGAAGGAAGGGTAAATGAGAGCACACTAGAGTTTTTGCAATTTTTTCTGAGTCAAAAACTATTTCAAATTATTTTTTCAGAAACATCTAATTTTAATATAAATAAACAGTGAATTTGTATCAGAGAATTGTGTATGATAGAACTGGTAAGATGATAGAGCTAGTTCAAGAGGCTACCGAAGACAAATGTTTATATAACCAACTAAGAAATAGATGTTGAAATTAGACGGTTAGTAAAACTGTACTTAAAAGATAGTAAAGCTATAACATTTGGAGACACACACAACATTTGCCTCTTTACTGGCAAAAATCAATTATAGTTTCTTGTTTTCCCAAAATAACATTCAGTAAGGTCTTAGCCATAATCAGCATATAATAGTAGTATTAAACAAAGTTAGAAATTCCTAGTCAGATGGCTCCTAGGCAGACTTATCTGACAGTGCTCCAATATGACACTGAAAGGATAGTTAGCTTTTTCCTTATATTTTCTTTTTCTAAATTTAAAAATATTCCTAGTACCTTCAGTCCTTTATGCTTTTTGCAGGAGATAAACCAACTTCTCTATTACTATTTATAGAAGGCCTTCTATAAATTATTGCTTGCTCCTTACTCAGAGAAAGTTGATCATTCTTATTCAAGAATACTGGCCCTATAGTCATAATCAAGTCTCTTGAGACCAGGCACTCATTAACTCCCCCTACCTCCACACACTTAGTGCTGATCATTGATTCCAAAACAAAACAGTGGTTGTGTGAAAGCAAGGTACCAACACTGGGTGGAAGTAGAACCTGGGAAAAACCACCTATATTATCCTATACAGAACATCTCAATGACCACACATAAACACAATCCATTTATATTTAATAAATCATAAAAATAATGCTTCCACTCTCAAGTTTTTGTGATAACAAAAAATTCCTGTATCCAAGCCTCAATGTATTAGTAGACAGAAGATATTGAAATGTATAATGAATATCAGGTTCTAGATAGGAAATGACAATAATCCCACAAATTTGCAACAATAAATTCGCTTTATTGCTATCACCGCTGGAATAAAGAACATGAAGGTATTCATAGGAGAGTCCAGGTACCATTTATTATTGATCTAGGTGAATGTATATTAATGAGTTCAAGATAAGATGTAAAATCTACTTGACTGAAAGATAACTCAGGGGTAACAGGACTTGGCAATAAAAGAAGAAAGCTAGGGCACTTTAGCTGTGATGCATTTCTAATTAAACTAGAGAATGAACATTTCATTTTTTTTCCTGTTAATTGTACAGTGTTTGATTTCTCTAGAGAAATTTACGTCTGGTAAACAGTTTTCCCAAATGCTTTGCATGCAGGTTCTAATGTATTGATATTGAAGGAATGATCCAATTATTATGTGATTAATTGTGGACTACTGTTGGTCTTAGACTGATTACACTGATAGTTTATGGAGCAGAATCAGTGTTTGGCTCAAATGTCATCACCTAAACTGGTAACTTCTACCTAGGGATAAGAACTACATTGAGAAAATATTGCAAACAGAATCACATGTGATAATACTCAGTTAAATCCCATTGTCACTCAGAGACAAGCTGTTACTAAGCAATGGTAATTACAATTGCAGCATGGGTACTGCTGTTGCCATGTTTAAAATTAATGAATATTTTATTGTCAACACACAAATATAGAAATATTCTGCATTTGTTGTGCAGACAAATCTTCAGTGTTTCAGCAACAGAGACAAATAAAATTTATACCCATGCAAATTTAATTACAATTTGAGACATGAGAAAATGAGTGACATTTCATAAATTAGAAAGGTAATTAGAAATTTTTAAATGCTAACTTTTAATAAAGCCAATTAACACACAGGAATTAAATGCAATCTGGCTTCATCAAATGATTTTTTTGATTATTTGGTAGTGTAGGATCAAAATGCAAGATGTGAAATGAAAAAAACACTCAAGAAATAATAACTATGACCAAAAATAAAAAATGAATTTAGATTTCCCATTAGAGGATACTTTTAAATAAGTAACTGATAAATAGAAAATAATTCTCTTCATCTACTACTTCTGAGATGCCTGTCTGTGTTTCATCAATGCTCCCTTCCATTTCTATTTATAATATCCTAGTTGGTTGGGGAATCTTCTAAATATGCCCTTTGATTTTTGTGTCATATGTCTCATTTTGTCATAGTATAGAAGTCAATGACATGATAGTATGACCAGAGTAAGAATAATGTTTTCATTGCTATTTAGCAAATTACTTTTCTGATGCATCTTTAAAAAAAAAGTTACTACTGGATTACATTCACTCACAAGATAGGAAATAACCACAGTTTCTCAAATTGAGGTAGAGTTTCTTTGCTCCCCTACAAGAACAGAGATTTTTGCTTGTGCTTGTTTTTGAAAGCATTATTATTACAAATTATCAAATTTACTATGTAGAGTGGCAAATCTATTTTAAGAGCAGAAACCCCAGTTCTTCCCTTCAATGTGTCTCTACACCCGCAGAGAAAATTTTACTTCAGACATTTCTGGTCACCAACTGTGTGGAGGTTAGTCCCCATACAAGCAATTCCCTGAAACACCAGTGGGAAGCCTAATAATGAAACTCAATTCTGATACTCTCAATCCATACATAACATCAAATTCCACTGGTTGAGCTCAGACCCACAAGACCATTCCACCACATACTAATAGGAGAGTTGCAAACCCACACTGTCACCTGTGTTCTGACTAGTCAGCTACAGCAGAGATCTCCACAACCTGATTCTTGGGCTTCAGACACCCGTGACAAGACCAGATTTTTGCATGAGCTTCATCTCAATTGGCTCTAAAGGAAAAATCACCTTGATCCCCTTCTTGGCTTCAATAATTTCCTAAAAAAGCTCAAAGAACTAAAGAAATATTTTGCCTCCTAGACGTATCATTTCTTATAAAAGACTATAACTCAGGAACAACCAGACAGATGAGATACATAAAACAAGGTATGGGGAAAAGCACAGAACTGCCATGTTCTCTGAAAAAAGCAGATATACTGCTCATAAAAGTAAGATGAAAGAAGTTAGTGAGAATTCCATTAGCAAGATATACCAATAGATGAAGAAAAATTTTCAAGTAAACTTACTTTCAAATTGATAGAGTGAAAAATAAAGACATTTCCAAATAAAATCGTTAGCTAGCAATTGTGATCAAGCACTGTTTGTGCAAGAATCAAAGATGTAGAAATTTTCAGACACTGAAGGTTTGAATATAAATCAGCAAAATTCTATATATGTGCATTGTATGTAAAGTATAATTAAGGAAATATACAGATAACTAACTTCAAATTAAATCAGCTAAATATGCAACATATAGGATTTATTGGATAAACTGTAAATTTCACTAACTGTATAAATTATATTGGCATTTACTAACAAGAACTGTTGTCATATATCGTATATGAAAAGGTGAAAATATTCCAGTTCTGCTTAGATAAATGATAATACATTATCAATTTAGGTTAACTATACTATGTTGCAGTAACAGTTCCAATATCTGCATGATTTGGGATAACTGAAATGTATTGCTTGACTCATAAAAGCCCACCCTGTGTTAAGATTAGATTAGAAATTCTCTAGGCTGTCTAATCTTTATGCTGTACCTCATTATTATAAGTTTAACTACCTATATCTGCACTTTTCCACAGAATGGAAATTAAAAGAATGAAAGATCATAACCTAAAATGACATTTCATTAACAAGAGGACTGAGAAATGCAGTGTTCCATAGGGACAGATAAATAGATACCACTGTTTACTCATCACATCTGCTTCATGAACACAATTTCAATTTAAAAATGTATAATATCTATGTAAACATATAGATATAAGACAAGCCTGGTGAAGAAAAATCTGTAGTGACTTATTAACTTTGGAATAATGAGAACAACAAAATGATTACCTTTGTGATCTATCATGGATACTAATGTAATAAAATGTAATTGTAATATGTCAACATACTCAAGAACTTGTCACACTGAACCTACAACATGTTAATGGAGCCTAATCGGTGGCCTTCAGAGTTCAGCATTACGTTGGCAGATGCCACTAAGGCATTATTTTCTGCTATCTATTGGCTGGATTACATTGTTGGAGGAACCCTGTGGGTACTTCTACCCTCACCTCAGTGAATTTAGTTAACATACCAGTAGTTTCTAGAAATGTTGTCTATCAAAAGCCTCAGCTTTTCTCGACCTCTTAGCCTGGTTATTTACAAAACTGGGAGAACAATGTATATAGAGCTTAGAGTTTTCATAGTTCCTTCAAAGCATTATCTCAATCCTCATAACAACTTTGGGAGGTAAATTTTAAACTCTTAGTAACTAGGAGGTTATATATAATTAGTTTTAGAAGATTGATTCCCCATGGCTAAATAATTTGTCTAAAGTCACAACTGGTGAAGGACAATGTTAGATAATTCAAATAAGTTTCTACTGACTCCACCAGAATGCCCTCTTTCCATCATACATTTCCTTCTATCAAGAAGTCTTGAAGTCTTTGAAGCAGGGAATAGACAAATAGTTCCACTTTTTAGGATCAAGTTACTGTAATTAGTAATTTACTAACGAGTTATTACAAGGATGAATAGAGATTGAAATATTCCTGACAAAATCTGGCATTAAAGATTATTGAACTCTTGCAATGCTATTTCCACTACCAGGGGAGGCAGTAACAATTTCTAAAATATCACACAGATCATGATTCTCTTTAGGGCAGTGTGCCACCTTTCCAAAACACTACATAAACATATGCTACCAGCAGCATCTACCATCTTCAGCACACAGGCAAAGCCAGTAACTATTTACTATGTTGACACTTTAAAAGAAGAATTTCTAATAAGTACACAGAAGTCAGCTTGAACTTTATACCCAACCAGATGGGGAGATTTATTTATTTATTTGGCACTGCTTTAATTTATTATATATATGTTATATATACATATGTATACACATGTATACATATATACATATATACATGTATATATATATATATATATATATATACACACATACACATATGTATTTAAAGAGTCAGGCTAAGGAAAATGAGGAATGACACTGAGAAAGAATGAACTCAGTCAAAGAGGCTGGAATTGAATGTAAACATGAACATCCAGAGAGTCAGTAAGTCTTAGAAGGTCTTTTTGATGGTATAAAAGAATGGTTTACAATTTGTTAAACAAGAGAAGAAAGAAGAACTTAGGAAAAATCAGATTAGGTAAAACACCAGTTTCTGAGGAATACCTGGGGGCAAGGGATTCATTCATTAACTTGATGTTATCTCCTAAGGAATGTCTTTTAGGGATAATATTAGAGGAATGTGGATGTTGCTGCTCACTGGGGTCTATCATACCCCATCTTCAATTTTCTGAAGATAAGATAGAGAAGATAGTGAAATGAAGTTTTCTTCTTTCTTAGTTACAGCCAGCAGCTTTTAACATATATATACACATATGTATGTATACATACATATGTGTATATATATTTTAATTGATTGCACACACACATATATATTTTTTTACATTGTTATCTACTCCAAGATTCTTTCACCACCTTGTCACCTGTGAACCACCATCATCTTAATCTCTTGTGCCCATTCCTCCCCCAATTTTACTCCCCTCCCTGTCTCTTGCTCTAGGCTTCAATTATGCTAACACTTTGTTAGTTGTTTTACTTGTCCCTTTATTTGTTTGTTTTCCCTATATTCTGCATATAGGTGAGACCATCCAGTATTTCTCTTTTTCTTTCTGGCTTTTTCTGCTAACATGATTATTTCTAGGTCCATCCATGTTATCACAAATGCATCAAATTTGTCTTTTTTGATTGATGAATAATACTCCATTGTGTACATATACTACAACTTTCTGATCTATTCATCTGTTTGGGGGCATTTGAATTGTTTCCATATCCTGGCTATTGTAAATAGTGCTGCAATAAACATCAGAGTACAGATGTCTTTTTGAATTAGTGGTTTTGTATTCTTTGGGTAGAGTTCCAGAAGTGGAATTGCTGGATCCAATGGTAGTTCCATTTTCAGTAGTTTGAGGGTCCTCTATACAATTTTCCATAGTGGCTGGACCAGTTTTCATTCCCCCCCCCAGCAGTGTAAATAAAAAAAAAAGTCATCTAAGCAAATGAGAAAACATTTTCCTTATCCCCTGTTGAGTTTAATCTAAAATGATCTTTTAAAAAAATCAGATTATTTATGATAAAATCCCATTATGTTCAAGTAAAAGATGTTTTTCTTTTTACATTTATAACTTTTATCTATAATACAGGGCACCTTATGATAACAAATGCGTGAAAAAAAGAGCATATATTAATTTTAGATATAAAATCTTAGGGTTGTAAAAATAGTCAAATAGTGGATAAAATCTTTGTTATGCATGTACCATGCAGTTCATATAAGTTCTTAATTGGAGAGATGGTTATCAAGAATTTATCTAGCCCACCCTCATATAGTTGTGTTATAAATCACCAAAGGAAGTTGAAGTTTGTGAAATATTTAATAAAACAATGGAAAAATGACTTTTTTGAAATGACTAGATATGTTACTTTGCAAAGTTTGATTTATATAAAATAATTGCTAAGGTTTGGAAGAATTAAAATTGTTAAGGACAAGTTCCAACACTGGACTGTATACAACAAAATAATCCACTCAAGCATCAGAATAAAAGTATGGAAACAATGAAGTCATTTAAAAAGGTTGACAGCCTGTTTCTGTAAGGGCAAGTCCTCCAACAGTTCACATGTCCCAGGAAAATAACTGGTGAGTCAATCTAATCCTAAAGGGAGGTGAGCATCCAGCAGGGTCTGTGATACTTCTGGTGGTATTTCCATAAACCACTGAATTTATAAAAGAATTTAGAGGTTTTTCTAGTATCCTGCTTGTTGTCCACTACGTATCACCACGGTGCCTCCCCTGTAGGGTTTCTGCTGATAAGAAACTGAGAAGGTAGAAGTAAAAGAGACATCATTAATATCCTCTGCAGGGAACTGCAGGTAAACACTGGGCAGATGATGAGGTTTTTGAGAATCTTCTCCTTTGGCAACCAGCCAAGACTGGAAGATGAGATTCACCAAGGTGCTTATGTGAGTTTCTGTGTATCACCCTTCTCTAGCAAATCTGTGCCCCAAGTCTTTGTACACCAATTATTTGTTCTGAAACCCTTTTTGGTTATCTGGATGACTTCTGTTATCCCAACTAATCTCTGATAGTCCGATCAATTTATGAAGTTGCCTTTTAGTAGCTTTGATGTGAAGAGAAAGTTAGATCTGTTACATTCTCAGTGTCCATATATAAAAGTGAACTGCTTACTCAAGAGACATTCAACTATTTTTAGTGTAAGAGCCCTTGCCTTCAAACAAATAAGCTTATTCAAAAGCTTTTCTAAATATCCTTCAGTAGAAGTTTGGGTTCTGGGGAAGGTGAGACATGTGGGAGGACAAGGCAATACAGGCTGGTATCACCCTCAGCTACCTATTGGTACAGACTGTTTCAAGAATACCCTTTAGAATATCTGACTGACTGGTTAACCTATTCTCCAGGAAGTCCATGACATAACTTGGCTTTGATAAATTGCTGTTTGAAGAGAATATTATTATTATACTGGAGAACATATTATCTAAATTAGATACATTTTGAGTTACTAGTTAAATACAGGTTGTAGATACCAAGTTAGATGCATTACTACCTATCTCAGGAAAATTGAGTCTGGTGAGATTGAATTCCTGGTGAAAGATTCTCCCGCTTTTCTTAGACATCACAAGAGCAGGGCTTGCAGGACAATCAGGACTGTTCTCTCAAACATCATGAATTAAGCAGAAAACTGACACTAAGTCCACCTGAGCTACCATGCAGAAAGATGAGCCAAATATTGTTTCAAAATGACATTTTAGTCCTTTAATTTATGGAGATACAATGTCTTGCAAATATGCTCATATTAACTGGTCAACAAAAACACACACACACACACACAAAAAAAAAAAAAAAAAAAAAAAAAAAAAAAAAAAAAAAAAAAAAAAAAAAAAAAAAAAAAAAAAAAAAAAAAAAAAAAAAAAAAAAAAAAAAAAAAAAAAAAAAAAAAAAAAAAAAAAAAAAAAACTAAGGACACCCTGTAGTTTCAGATAAACCTCTGTTGTGTCTCATTCTGGTAATTCTGAAACTCCTCACTGATCTCACCTCTTCCTTGCCCCTCCTAAAATTCACTTAGATATACCTGGGACTCACATAATCTGACTATCTTCTTGTCATGTTTTAGAGGAAAATAGGAAAAAAATACAAAACTAAAGAATAGTATAAGATGACACTCCAATGACAACATAGAAAGCATAGACAAGAAACATAGACAAGCTCAAGTGACTATAATTAAGGTCTCCCTAGACTTACCAACAGGTGAAATTTCCTAGCACTCTTAGCACAAGAATTACTTAACTAGAGATAAGAAATTAGCCAACCAGGATAAATGTGAAACTGAGGCCCCAAAAAATCCTTACATATAGTTAGTAAGAAATTACAACCTATTATTTTGTGTTCATAGCAAACTTTGTATGATAGCAATAGTCTAGATTTAATAGTCTGTTAATTTGACACCCATTGAATAAGAATTCTAATAAAATCAACACAAAAAAAGTAGAGACACAGACTTGTGTTTTAGTGCTATCAGCAGTTTCCTATGATGATGATAGCATTTAAATCCAGTTTCCCTTAACAAACCTGTTCAATCCGCATGCTCAATTATAAAGGAAGAATGTTTTCTTTGAAAATAAATTCAGAGTCTTTTAAAATCAAAAATCATGTAAGTGGCAATAAGGCAAAGAATATGAAAGTTGAATAAGAAGTAAGGATTTTAAATTTATATTGAATGCCAAGTCTGCAATTTTAAGAATTTTCATCCTCTGTCCCTTACAGCAAACCTTTAAGGAAGCTCAGCACTTATCAGCATCTTAATTTTACAGATGAAGAAAATGGAGGTGCAGAGAGAGTAAGTGAGCTGTGACATCTCCAGAAATGGTGGTTTGGGAAATAGAGCCTGAAGCCCTTCTGCTTTTCAGGCTAGCAGGTGGTACTGGCTCCTTGGGGTTTCCTTCCTGAGCAGTGTAATAAGCAAGCATCTACAGACATTTCAAATGTACAAGAACTTTTTAGAAAGCAGTTCTCTTACTGTGAAAAGTTCTTTAAAAAGAATGGTTTTCCAGGTAGGCAGAGCTGAAGTTGCAGTGAATTTTGACAAGAAAATTTCTCTTTAACTCCATAATCTTTCACTTACTAGTTATCTATTCTTGAGCAAAACAAACTTCTTTTAACTCCTTTTCTTCACTTCCAAAATTGACATAGGCACAGAAGCTACTCTCACAGGATTGTGAAACAAAGAAATATTCATTGAACAGTCAATAAATAATCCTTTGTGTGCAATATGGCAAGTTCTCCAAATACTACAATTCATGGACCTGGTCTCCACCCAGGGACACAGCATTACCAAAATATCTATGGTTGCTAATTTTATATTCTGGTAGGGAAATGTCCTATGGACATGAAAGATCTAAACTGTCTCATCTCAGGCACATATTTCCTCAGTAAGTCAACCATTATTTCTAAGCTAGGGAGTAAGACAACTGTCCCTTAAGACAGTACAAGGCAGCTGTGAAGGTTAATTCAAAATGTGTTTGGTATTTATTTCCTGAGAGAAAGACACAATGCAAATAATAGTAAACAAGCAGTTCCCAATAGAATATGACATGAGAATGCATGCAGGTAAGGATAAACACTATTAATAACATAGCAAGCTAGTCACCCTTCATCTAGATGGCTATAAATTAGTGTGTAGAATCTTTATAGTAGTAAAGTTATGCTTGAGAAAATATAAAATATAACTCATTCTTTTTAAAGAAAAAAATAAGATTCACATAGAAGCAAAGATAAAGTATACTAGAATTTATCTTCAAAGGTCATTGTTATAAGTAATGTTAATTATTTTTTAATCAAATAAGATTATATCT
The DNA here is from genome assembly GCA_004024945.1 of Uropsilus gracilis. Classification (NCBI taxonomy): domain Eukaryota; kingdom Metazoa; phylum Chordata; class Mammalia; order Eulipotyphla; family Talpidae; genus Uropsilus; species Uropsilus gracilis. The sequence continues at coordinate 56,736 of PVHY01007049.1, forward strand.
TCATTTGCAATATGTATTCCTAAATTTTCAGAGAACTGGTTTATTTTTCAGTGATATGTCTAAAAGCAAACATCTTAGTTATGAACAGGAAACAATAGATTTCATGATAACTTTTAAAACTTAAAAATCTGAACTGACTTTAGTATTATATAAGCACAGAAATTTACTCAAAAAGTAAGGGTTGAAAATCATAACTGTGCATTAGATCACAGCCCCTGTGGTTCTGGGATTCAAGGGTAGGCTAGCAGAGTGATTTGGGGACTGCTTTCAAGGTGATTAATTCACATGGCTATTGGTGGGAGGACTTGGTTGTCCTCACACCTGAGTCTTTCCTTAGACTTCTCAAATGTACCCAAAACATGGACTGCTCCAAGGGGCCTGACAGCAACACCTGCCTCTCTGGTGACCTCCCAGCTGAAACCTCACATTGCTGTTGCCTCATGTAGCTACATCTAAGAAACAAACAACTAATCCAGCCACCCTCTCAGAGGTTGTGACAGGCTCCTCGTCAAGAAAGAAGTACTGAAGAATCTGTGGACATAGTTTAAACTATGATATTTATATTTTCCAGAGCTTTCTCTAACATTTGGTGGTTAGTAGGGAAATGAGCACATCTTGGTTATACCTAATGTTTTAATCAATTATCTAGGAAGCAGAGGCACTATTCATGTGGTAACTGGCTCAGAGCCCACTTTCTGGGGCCAAACTGCCCAGATCAAAATCTTGGCTCTAATACACACTAACTGTGATCCTTCATAAATTATTTAACTTGTATTTCCTCTTCAAACAGGAGCTAATTACAGCCCTTACCTTTTACACCTTTTGTGAGGACTAAATGAATGGATGTGATTAAAGTACTTAGAGTTTTGCTTACCACATTGTAAACACTCAATAAGTCTTAATGACTGTTATGAGTCTGTGTCAATTTTAATAGCTCAGCTATATACTATGACTTCATTTCCATAGTAAGAAATACATTGCTTCTTTCTCTTCCTGAAACAGAAGCTTTGAATCAAATGATTAGGTAGCAAATCCATCTTACCTGAAACAGCACTATTAGTCAATTTTAAACAATCACTTTTAGAATATTTCATCATTTGTATTTCCACAACGATTTGCCTCCCCATCTCCAATTTGAAAGTTTAGAGGTGATTTCCTTTGAGGTATTTTGAATCCTTTAAGTAGTTTTATTTTTACCCAAGATAAGTATATTTATTCATCTCAAATAGTTGTATCACATGGAAACAACATGATCTAAAATTAGTTTAGTTAATTTGCTTTTCTCTTTCCAAAGCTTATCATTCAGTCACACCTGAATGTGCTGGGTTTTATTCTTTTGACAAGCTTATCCCCTACTACATTGTGCTTCTTTACAGCTTGATTGCAGTGTGTCAAAACTGCTGGGCTCTAATCATGAACCTCTTTTCAAAGACTCAGTTGCTTTCCAGTCGCTGAATACTTACATCCATCCACCAACTATTGCTGTCCGGATCCTGCCACCTCCTCCTGTGAGGAGTTCCCAAGCTCTTGTTAGTTCACCAGCTTAATGAGCACTTTCAGTTGTGAATACTATTTTCTCCCAGAGCCAGGACTATAAATTCCTTCATGTGTCTCCCCCCACCATCCATATTAAAGAGAAAGAGGGAAAAGGCTTCCTTCTTCTCCACCCCACCGTTCTTTCCCCTAACAGATCAAAAATTTTTCTCAACCCTTCTAAACTAGATATTACTAATCCTGCAACCCCAATGTCTCTCCCTGTCTCCTATTCAAAACTAAATGTAATTTTTCTAGAAGCATCTTGTGACAGCACATCTGTCAAACACCAAGATGATCAGATTGGGATAACCCTTTCCGGATGCTAGAGCAGGAAAATGCTGGGCACAAATAAACTGTGTACCTGAAGCTTGCATCTTCAGGCTTTCTTTTCACTTCTTTCTGAGACTTAAGAGTTTTATATTCTGTAAAGACAAAAGAGGATATTTATCCTATTTCTATTCCATAGCTTGCAAAGGTTTGGTATTGTTAAATATGTACTACTTGGTAAATTTGGTTCCCCTGTCCATGTCCACTTCCTATTTTATATATATATATATATATATATATGTGACTATGACTATATATATGTGTGTATATATATAGTCATAGTCACATTTTAAACACATAATTTTCTGAATATAACAGAGTATTGTAAAAAACATGCAGAGTATTCCTTAAGTTGCTACTTACTACAATTAATATGGATGGTATAGCTATCCAATCAATATCAATAATTCACAGCAATAATAATTGGATTACCAGGATAAATAAACCTACTATTTAATCTTTTTTACCTTGCTTTGTAAAATGGGTTAGTGTCTACCTCCTAGGTTTATTATAGATATTAGGAGAGTCAAAAATGATTTTAATCTTTGCTCATTTAATCTTTTGCTCAGGATAAGATATTTTCCTCTTTTGTCTTTATAATTTATATTTTATGTTTAAATTTTAATTTCTGTAGTGTTGAAATGATATGTGTGGGTGCAGCTTTTGGGGACATATATTCTGCTTGAGTTTCAGCTTTCTAAAGCTATAGTTCTGTGCTTGGTGTTAATTTGAGGAAATTATCATCCAATATTGTTATATATTTTTGTTTTCATTTTTCTCTTTTCTTCCTTCTATCTCCCTTACATGTGGATTTTATCTTTGGAGAAGGTCCTGTAGTTCTTTAATATTCCATTCTATTTAATTCAGTCTTCCTTTACTTCTCCATTTTTGAGGTTTCTAATTGATATAATCTCATATTCAGAAACTATTTCTTTAGTAGTATCCAGTCTACTAATGAGTCTATCAAAGGCATTTTCATTCCTGTAATATTGTACTGAAGAATGAAAAGCTTTACCAAAACAAGCATAAGCTTAGCACTCTACTATTCCTTAAACTTGTATAGGTTGCCTACTCTCTGTGAACATCATATTTATCATGTAAAAACTGACTTTTTAAAAAATTATACATGCTTATAAAATATGTTGTAGAGTGTCATAAATATAATAAGTGGTTAATAAATGGTAAATGTTGCTGTAGTATGATCATTATTTGCAGCAGAACTATGATGTGATTTTATCTGGCAGTTAATGCTTAAAAAGGAACTGTCAATGCTAAAATTGCTGAAATACTTAAACCTTTTCATTGTAATTATCATCACCAGCAATAGACCACTCATGAATAATTAATGAGCACACAGGTTCTTTCAAAGTGAACACAGCACATTCAATAGTACATTCATGATCTTCCTCCAGTTTTGTTGTCTCAGTGAATCACACCATCACAAATGTCAGACACCCAGATTCATCCATGAGTTCATCTTTTTATTTCATCAAATGTATGATCTATCAGTAAGTCCTACCAATTCCATTCCAAATATTCCTCTATTCTGGGTTGCATTGAGAAAGGTAGTTTACAAAGATAATCAAATTAAAATCAGATTGTAGTGGATTAAGGTAGGTCACAAGTCTAATCTAATGATTGATATCTTTATGAAGAGAAGAAACTTCATAAACATAGGTGCAGCAAGTGGAAGTATACATCTACAAGCAAAGAAATTGTAAGGATTTCAGACAACCACCAAAAGCAAAGAAACAAGGTAAGAGTTTGTTCCCTAAAATCTTCAGAATCCTTAACATTACCCATACTTTGACTTCACATTTCTAATATGCAAAACTATAATAGAACACATTTTTGTTATTTTAAGCAAGTCAGTGTGTGGTACTTTGTTATAGTCTACTTAAAATCTAATGCACTATCCAAACTCCAAATAATCATTATCTCATATGTACTGCTATGAAAACTTCCTGCCTTTACTTGAAGCAAAGATTATGTACTAATACATAAATTTTAATGTTCCAGCTTAGAGAGTCTAGTAATAACCAGTAAGAACATGAGATTACGTAAAGTAAAACGATGTATTCTTATGTTGGCCTCTGCAACATTATGAGACACACAAAAATATATAGCTTATTTTTCAGTTATATGTGATATCAGTATAATATGCATAGAAACTGTGTCAAGGCACTCATAGGACAGAATAGACATACTTTACTTATTTTATCTTCTATTTTATTTTTACCAGTGATCAAAGTAACTCTACAGAGCTAACAGTCAATCACTTTATGGTGACATTATGTGTCCGTTGGTTTACAATATGTGAAGTGTACTTCATGTGAATCCTGAGTTAGCAGAAAAGTCAGAAAACTCATAGCATGAGACTAATTGCTTTGGTTGTGTAGCAGCAGCCAAGAGAAAACTGGGTCTCTAGGAAGTGAGTAGTATACCACAGGGATTAGAACCATAAAAGGCTCAAGTCTCTAAAGGTGAGTTAAAATAATTACTTGAAATGGTGAAAGAGAATGGCACAAATGGAAATATATAAGATAACATTGCATACATGTTCTCACAGCACTTTATATATTTACTTATGTCCAATAATTCCATTTCTATACTGTAACCATTATGATCTTTCTAGGATATGATCTACTTAAAAATTTTCAATGACTTTCTACTGCTTTTCAGATAAGGGCTTAGTCTACTTATACTGATGAAGCAAAGTACCACAGACTATATGACTGAAACAACAAAAATTTTCTTACAGTTCTGGAAGTCCAGAATCTGAATGGGTACATAACTGGGCTCTGGTACGTATTCTTTTCTAGGTCTGCACTTGATTACCTTCTAGCCTAACTATGTCTTCACATGGTAGACAGAAAGAAACCGAAAGGTACAGTACAAAGGGGGGTGAAAGTTCTCTATTATCACTCCTTGAGAGTATATTCCTCCTATTGTAAGAACCTTACCTTCATTACCTCAGCTAAAACAACTTCCTAAGGCTCTCTCTCAAATTATCACATGAAGGATTATTGTTCAACACATGAATTTGACACATATTCTCAACCATTGCACTCATCTTTGGTGCATCCACAACATATATTCATGTAATCTTTGATTAACTTCTGGACTTTATGATGTAATATAAACTCCACAAGAACTTAAACCTGCTTTTTTGTTGGATGTTTTATCCTCACCATTATAAAACCAAACTGTAACACTGTGCCTGGTACATGGAGGAGTGGGTGTTCAAAAAGGGTTCTCTGAATGAGTTCCTTTAAGGTTTGAAAACTATTTTTGCTGACTAGGAATATCCATATATGATTATATATACAAATTTAACATGATAATCTAAGTGCTTAAATAAAACTCATATCAAGAAAAATAGATTTAAAGAAAATACAATCCTGAGAATTATGACAAATTTAAGCTACCAAAGATGATATGAGAGTAGGTCTAAGAATTGAAGGAACAAAGACATTTAAATAAAAAGGAGGGAGAAGGATCTTCTCTGATGAAATATGCTAGTGTTAGTTATTGAGTTTTCTTTTTTTTCCTCTTTGGTCATGAAACATAAAACTGTGCTTTTCCTATGAATGATGTTATCTTAATGTGATATTTCATTTTGATAATTCTCAAACCGCCACTGTGACATGATTTATTTACTTGGTTAGTGTGGAGAAATTTAGGCATTTATAATGAATATGTCATAAACCCACTGTAAATAATTTTATGAACCACTACTAACTCATGTCTCACATGATTCCATTTGCATAATGGTCTTTATGTGCACTATATAATCATAGAAATACTAGACCACAAAGATACAAATAATTGTAAACCATGCACATAGTAGTGAAAAATATTGTTGAAAAAAATTTCTATGAATCAGAAAATATATGTCATTGATATTTGCTAGGGAAAATCCTAGGCAAAATCTTTGAAATGTCAATACTCTTCTTTTATGGTAAAATAAGAGATCACTGCTATGTTTTATAAATAGAAGAAATGCAGAGAAACATGGGTTTTCTCCATTGTAACATAAAAACTAATTCCTGTCTTCACTCCTATGGAAAGCAAATGAAGGTTTCTCAAAATATTATAGTGTATATGTCATGCCACCCAGCAAGTCTACTTCTAGATATCTACCAAAGAACACAAAACTCTTATAGGAAGAAAACAGACTTTTATATTCACTGCACCACTATTTATAAAAGTCAATATATGAAACAACTTAAATGCCCCAAAACAGATAAGTGCATTAAGATGATGTGTTTTATATACACAGTGGAATACTATTCAGCAAGCATAAAAATGAACCCATGCCATTTGTAACAATATGGATGGAACTCAAAGGGGTTATGCCAAACAAATGTAAGTCAGAAGGAGAAAGACAAATACTGTATGGTATTATTTATATGTAGAATACCAAAGGGTCAGATAAATCCAAACTCTAAATTGTTCTTTAAAATGGAGATAATCAAAGGATGAAAGACAAGGAGAGAGAGAGAGAGAGAGAGAGAGAGAGAGAGAGAGAGAATGTGTGTGTGTCAGGGGTAGGGGTCTACACAATGAACTATAATAGTAGATTGTGTTAGCTATGGCAACCATACCTGAAAGGAGGACCCCACACTCCTAAAATACAAACAGTAAAATAAACTAACATGAACTCACTAAAGAATATTAATTAAAAAATAAGCAGCATGCTTAAAAAATGGTATTAAGGAGATATGACAATGATAGGCCAGATCTAGAGGATACAAAGGATACAACTAAGTCAAAAACTCTAGACCCAATCATTTAACAATTTTCTCAAGCACCTTCTCTTTATTAAAACTGTGTAAGGACTAACATTAAATATCAATAAGGACTCAGTGGTTCTCAATTAGTGATACTACTAAAAGGTATTCATAAAATATCAAAGAATTTACTGACAGTCTGCCTAGAAGCATACATATCTCCTTTGGGGAAAATTAAAAGCATTTCTAATAATAATTTTGCTGTTTTCATTTGGATGATACTAGATTTCTTTATTAGAATGATTAATGGTAATTGACAATGAGAGGTTGAAATAAAAGACAATCTGTCCTATAAACAAGGTGTCATCACATAACAAGTACAAGGATATAAAATTAATGGGAATACATAAAAAATTTATGGGAATATAGTGAGAACTCTGTCTAATGTGGGGAAAATAAAATTACTTGTAGGAGGGTCTGTTTATGTTGACTGTCACCCAGGTGAGCTTGTAGATTAAAAAGGGGATTGGTAGTCCCAGGTGACTAAGAATCCTGAGGTCAGGAAAATAGTCATAAGCCACATTTTGCATAGATAGTCTTTCTACTTATCCTTACAAGAAAATCTAGGAAGTACAACTGTGAGATGTTTAGAGAAGCAAATAAACTTTGAACTCATGCAACTCATTGTAAGAGAAAGTGTCAAGCAAACCTCCATTTTCTTTAACAAAAATCTGAAGATACTGACCAAAGGGAGAATTTATGCAATAAATTCCTAAAGAAATAAATTCCTAAAGACTAAGACAGCAAATGCTAAATCAAACCACAAGCATAAATGCATAAAAAGTCTTTTATTTTTTGTAATTTTTGCTAAAGACTTCAACAATTATTCCATATAAAAGTTAAATCCATATACCTTACTTGCTGACAGCTCAAACTTTGAGGTTTTCTTTTGTTGTCTGGTTTGTTTACAAGCATGTTAATCTGCAAATGAAATGATCCAGCTTCTAGCTTGTTTTCACCACAACATAAATTAGAAATGGCACAGACCAGACTGTCAGCAGAATCCTATAAAATATGGATATAAAGGAGCTCCTCCTACTTCCTGTCCCCCCACCTTCCTTCATTTGCCTCAAGCAGGAAGAACTTTACAGCAGCAACTACTGAAAACTTCCTCATTGCTCTGTGGGGGTGATTGCAGTGTGCTTCTCCAACAAAAGCAAAATGGCAGCATTTAAATGAACTGCCACATCAGATCTCTTCAGCTGTTCTTTAAGAATAGTACATTAATCAGGGGATAAACAAGGTATTGTCTCCCTGACAAAATATTAGAAGACTGCATCAGAGAAATCTCCTGAAATTACTTTTCTTGAATACAAACCAGGGCTTGGCATTTTCCGAAAAGGACAATATAGTATAGAGGTCTTTTGAATCTTTCTAAAGAATAGAACAGTTTCTTGATTAGTGTCCTGATTCTATTGAATAATTTAATACTTGAGACTCCCTTAAATAGTGTGGGAGATAATACCTGAAGGGCACTTTGTTCCTCAGATTTTTATGTTGGTAAATATTTTAAAGCTTTCCTTAAACACTTTCTTTTCTTCTAGGTTTACTGTTATTTTACTTTGAATCTCTGTTGTAGCTTCAGTTGTCATTGTAAATGGTTTCCTTGACTCCAGTTCTTTCCCACTGTATTCTTTCCACACAGCATGCTCAGATTTAATTCTGTATGTGTCATATATTACTACTCACAAATATTTCTTTAGGCTATTTCACATCTTTGCTTTATCTCCCAGATTTTTCCATATTATATTATTAACCTGACTCTCAAGCTTTGCCATTCCCTGCTTCCCCCCTAGTTGATGAAATACTCTATACCTTTCCATGCTTATATTTTGAGTTCTTACCTTTTAAAAAACTCATTTCAGTTTTATTTATTTGTTTGATTTTTGTTTTGTGAATCTATTTCTATTTTTCTCATGGAATTACCTTGAAATAGCATGTAAGGATTTATTATAATCCATTATTGCGAATGAAATATATTTTTTATTTGGACCATCTTTAGTAGATGCATTCCATATAGTCATGTGCGAAAGTAAATATGTTGAAGATGTCTTTTTTTTTCTTTCTAAAGGTCTTTGTGAAAGTTATCAGGGGGTAAAAAAGAGGACTTCACAAATTAAATGGATTTTATAGTTCACCTGGAGACAAAAGCAAGACTCAAGAAAAATACTTTGTGAACTTGGAGTGGACAAGAATTTCTGATACTCATTTTGTTAAATATCTCTAACTCTGGGTCATCTTTCTCCCTATTGCTCTGTCCTTCAAGTTTGTCATCTTTTCTTTAGAGGAGTATATCCTTTGATCCAGATACTTTCCTTTACATTTTAGTGATGCAGAGCTAAATTTTAAATTCTGTAAGTTATAAAAATAAATATGAACCAATCAATACATGTGAACCAATTAACATATTTGCCAATACTGTCAAAATTTCATGGCCCAATAATATTAATCTAGTATCCTGGTCAGAAATGAAGTTTTCCAGAGCCACCTTAGACCTTCTTAATTGTTAGCATTATAGTTATACAAAAAGAAACCATCACGATTTCAAAGAGAAACATCTTTCATTTTTCACAACTGTTATTCTCACTTTAGATTTTTTTATAAATTTATATACGTATTTCACATCATTGTAATCCCCAGGGTCACCCACCACCTCCTCTCCTTAGCCACACTCCAGCTGGTCTCCCCTCCCCATTGTGCACTTTCATTTCGTTGTCCATATATTAGTGAAACCATTTGGTTTCTGTCTTTTACTTTCTGACTTGTTTCTGCTTAATATGATTTCTTCTAGGTATATCCATGGTACCATAAAATCATCAAATTTGTCATTTTTAATTGACGAGTAATAGTCCGTTGTATATAGACACCATATCTTTTTCATCCATTCATCTGTTTTGGGACATTTGGGTTGTTTCCATGTCCTTGCTATTATAAATAGTGCTGCAATAAACGTCTGAGTACAGGTATCCTTTTTTACCCACATTGAGGTCTCCTTTGGGTAGACCTATTGAGTAAAGAGCTATTGCTATAGCCAGCAAAAACAATGAAGGAAAACATAAACAGCTGGGACTATATCAAAATAAAAAGCTTCTCTACAGCAAAAGAGACATCAGACAAAACAAAAAGAAACCCAACTGGGTGGGAGGAAATTTTTTCTCTCCACAAAAGTGATAAGGGATTGATAAAGTTCCACGAGGAACTCACACAACTAAACAAAAGCAAAACAAGAAGCCCAATCAAAAAATGGGGAGAACTAAAAAGACACTTCTCTAAAGTGGAAATACAAATGGCCAATAGGCACTGCTCAACTCACTAGCAATCAGAGAAATGCAAATCAAAACCACAATGAGATACCACCTCACACCAGCAAGAATGGCCCCCTAAAACAGGTAGAACAAGTGCTAGTGGGATGTGGAGTGAAAGGAACACTCTTACACTGCTGGTGGGAATGCAAAATGCTCCAGTCACTAAGGAAGGCAGTATGGACTAATGAAAATGGCACTTTAGATATTTTAAAGGGATTTTTAAAGCTGGCATTTCACAGAAAATTAATGAGGTTTAATGACAGAAGATCAACTACAGAAATAAATTGTATTTCTCAGTGATAAACAGAAAATGAAATGTTTAAGTTCATATAACTTACACTAACATTTAAAAAAAATGTAGTGTCTAGGGATTTCCTTCTCAGTGTGCAGAACGATGAACACTACTAGTTTACGTGGGGTGCCATAACAAATTATCATGGACAGAGTGATTTAATCCCTAGAATTTATTTTTCACAGCTCTAAAGTCTGGGAAACCCAAGATCAGGGAGACAAAGGCAAATTTCATTTTGTGGGTTCACCAGTAGGTTTCAGTCTTTCTTTGATACGTGGATTGCCTTCTTGCTGTGTGCTCACATGAGTTTGTTTTTGTGCTAAGAAACTGGGGAGAGGGAAAGGGAGGAAGGAACAGGGAGGAAGGAGAATTTTTTTTTCTTAATAAACCACCCCAGGTTCTAACATGTCACTGCTATGACCACATTAAATCTTAACTATATCTAAAAGACACTATCACCAAACAGTTACACTGAGGGTTAGTTCCAACATTTGCATTTTGAGAGAACATAATTCTGTCCATAGCAACAATTAGACCAAGTCTATATAAGATGAAGGAAATGTCCAATGTTCAAGGATTGAAAAACTCAGTACTGTAAATTCTCTCCAAATTGATCTATAGATCTGTAGATCACTTACAATCCAAGGAAAATCCCAATGAGTTTATGTTTGCATGCTTTTGTGAACTTGAAAAATTGACCTATAATTCCATGGCATATATAGCATTTCCATAAATATTTATATATTTCTATAATTTATATGAAAATATAAAGGTCCAAGAATAATCTTGACATTAAGTTTGAAGAACAATATGATGACTACTTCAAATTCCAAGTGTATATAAATTTATAACAATTGAACAGTAGGATATTAAGTATAGGTAAGTATAACAATGGAACAGAATATAAGGCACAGAAATAGATCTAACAATATGAACAGTTATTAAAAAAGCTAAAGTGATTGTGCTTATAGCAGAGGAATAAAGAGTTCTTAGACGAAGGAAAAGACATAAGAGGGAAAAATAGGAAAGAAAATGGATCTTATCTCACAAAAGTCAAAAATGTATTCCAATGGGATGAAAGATCTGAATGCACAAGTAAACATAAAACTTTTAGAAGATAAACTAAGAATATATATCCAAAATCTTGTTAAGGTGAAGATTCTGCAAAACTTATAAAGTACTTACTGAAAAGACCAATGAATTGAAATATCTTAAATGTAATTATATGTATAATTTAAACTGTTTATAGAATTGAAATACATATAATTTTAAAAAGAAGACATAAAAATTAATCAAAAACTACTTATCCTGTCCTGTAATGCCTAATGTGCTTTGTTTCAGGTTATTTGATAAATGCATCAAATAATAAACAAAAATTTCTTCCAATAGTAAATTTGAGAAAACATACTGACTTTATTATATATTATGCACTATTGAAATGGTATACTCTTGCAAAATATTTATGAGACAAGGAAGAAATGATCTAAACAATGAAACAAAAACTCAATAATTTTTCTTGCTTAGGTTGTATGATTGCCAGAGAATGATTTTGTGTGTATAGTTGATGAGTTGCTAGTATTACCAGAAATTTCAATTATTGTGCAGCTGTAGCTAGTATATATTATTGAAATATTTTTTCTCAGAATGCATCTCTGTCTTGGGAAAAACTTTAACCATCATAAAGCTTGTTTTACTTCTGTTTGATTTTATTCTTTTATGATGGCCATTGTGTAAATCTCATCATACTCATTGTGTACATATAAGTGTAATAACTGCCTACTTACTTCACCAATCTTACATAAATTACTATGCAAACTGAGCATAATGTAAAAGAAAGATTTAAATTCCTCAGTCCATAATTTCTTTATGTGGGAAAAAAACCAAAAAATTTTGTCACCAAAGACAAAAACAGATTTTTTAGCAACCAAATACAATTTTAGGTAAGTTCATGCATATTTGAACACATGAAATGATTGTTTTGAGTATGTAGGAGTTCTCATATACTAAATTGAATGCAAATCTAAAATTAATTTTGCAAAATGTAAAAAAAAATAAGATACACGTTAAGGGTTTATGAAACATATATATAGATAAAATAAATTTAAAATTTTTATCTTCAAGGAACTCTCCCCACATCTATTTTTTCACTTATGCTTTTTTTTTCTGAAAAAGTGAAGTTTTTATTTACTTCCTGGTTTTTTTTTTGTTTGTTTGTTTGTTTGTTTTTTAAAGTACTATCCAAAAATTTTTCTACTAAATCAGCTTGGTACTAACAGAGTTGTGACATGTTAATTACATTCATAATGTATAAGCAGCAGAAATATATTAATTTGTCATAACCCGGAAAAAGAACAGAGAGTATACCTTTATATTTTGAGCACAAAAGGAAATACTATGTGACATGATGGAGGTGTTAGTAGAAATGGTGTTGCAATATGTAACCAAGGAAAAGAAAGTCTTACATCATTTTTTTTATCAGATATATGAAAAAACCCATCTTCCTACTAGCCTACTATAAAAAATAACACCAAGAATGACAGAAAGCACAAAATAGGGAGGAAAGCTTCTTTCTTTGCTATTTATTATCTCTGAATATCTAAATCAGGGAACCCTGCAGTTTATCATAACTGATAGGAGGTGCTACCCCCTTGTGTCTCATTGTTTTTTGTTTAAGATTGCAGATTTTAAGGAAAGTATGATAAAATGTGAGAATGGCTTTAATTATAATTTTTTTTAAAAAAAGATACAAGGGGGAGGAAGAAGTGAAACGGGTTTTTTTCTTTGTAATGTAACAATTCAGGAGCTGTTCCTGGAAGGCTGGAAAACAGGATATATAAAGAGGTTTAAAACAAAAGGAAGATGGAAGATGGGAATTCAGATTGAGATTCAGGTTTGGTTTTGGCCAGTTTGTGGGATGAAAATATGAACTATGTGAGCTTGGCCATGTGGCCAAGGTCTGGGGCC